>MBAC02005169.1:0-13041 GCA_001712635.2 Nothophytophthora sp. Chile5
GTTCAAGCCTCCGACGATGTTAACTCGGTAGTCGAAATTCAATCGCTGAAAGGGTAGTAGGGCCTTGGGTCGTTGTCACGCAGCAGCATATTTTCTCCAGGCCAGCACGATTGCACCGACAAACCTGACCAATTCAATTCCATCGGTGGAGAACCTTCGCATTAAGCACAGCAGGATATTAGTGTACTATAGACAAAATCGAGACAAAATCTAAAATATTTCTGCAAATATAGATATTATTAAGAATAAGCGACCTCATGGCCACCAGACATAATTGTCCCCGCTTCGTTGATTGTGTGAGGTGATGAATGCACTCCAGCCCATTTCAGAGCACTGGACACGTCTGGAGATGCTTTGGATGGTCGGAAGCTGCAGTTAGTCAACGCTCGGCTTGATTAAAGTTGAGGCCGATTTCGTACTAAGTTTGAAGCTTGAAGTTTGACAGAGTTTAATTAGACCCATAGTTCGGCCTGACTACCGAGCCTCTGTGACTGAGTGCAACAAGATACTAGTATTAGCTTAGACAGGAATGAATTAATCCAGGTTTGTCTGCAGAACTGTAACAAACCCCAGCCGTCAAGAGAACAAGTAGCTGGCGCGCACATGTTGACGGGGCGATGCTTCGCTGACTGTCGGCGTTGCACTGCACACAAGTCCCGCAGGAAGGATTGCTACTCAGCTGAGGGAATCTGGTCTTTCGCAAGATTCAAAACGGCGCAGAGGTCTCTCGAGGTCTCTGGGCTGTGGCGTAAGATTATCAACAGCTGTACCGGTAGCAGCTTGCGACGACCCTTTGAAGATTGGTCATGCCAACTCTACCTTTCGTTCTGTGCTCTTCTTATTCGGCGCGACACCAGAGACCATACTGCATTACCCGATCAGGGACGGCCTACTGTGAGCAGTCAGGACTGCCAACTGCGTGAGTGCCCAGAGCGACGGCACCATGCGGAGCAAGCGGCGCAATGCCGGACTTCGGGCATGTTATCCGGAATTAATCGGGAGATGATCACGAATCCGCACTCACCATCCTTCATTATCCGGAAACAACCGGATGAATGTCAAACAGAAGAATTGAATCTGAGATCTCCCCCCGCCAAGAACTCACCTCTCATTCCGGAATTGAGAAGCCCAAGATCTGCCGTCTCTCTGCAAGTGCCAACGACTACACGATGAGCGCTCCGGAACCGATCACGTGCAAGGCCGCGGTGTGCTGGAAGGCCAAGGAGGACTACGTGCTGGAGGACGTGGTGGTGGCGCCCCCGCGCGCCGGCGAGGTGCGCATCAAGATCGTGGCCACGGGCGTGTGCCACACGGACGAGTACACGCGCTCGGGCGCCGACCCGGAGGGCATCTTCCCCGTCATCATGGGCCACGAGGGCGCCGGCATCGTGGAGAGCGTGGGCCCCGACGTGACGTCCCTCAAGGTGGGCGACCACGTGGTGCCCTGCTACACGCCGCAGTGCCGCAACTGCAAGTTCTGCAAGTCGAACAAGACGAACCTGTGCTCGATCATCCGCTCCACGCAGGGCAAAGGCCTGATGCCCGACGGCACGTCGCGCTTCACCTGCAAGCGCAACGGCGAGATGCTGTTCCACTTCATGGGCACCTCCACGTTCTCGGAGTACACGGTGCTGCCGGAGATCTCGGTGGCCAAAATCGACTCGTCGGCGCCGCTGGACAAGGTCTGTCTGCTGGGCTGTGGCATCACCACGGGCTACGGCGCTGTCGTGAACACCATGAAGGTGGAGAAGGACTCGACGGTGGCTGTCTTCGGTCTTGGCGCGGTGGGGCTCGCTGTCATCATGGGCGCCAAGGCTGTGGGCGCGCGCAAGATCATCGCCGTGGACATCAACGTGAAGAAGTTCCCCATTGCTGAGGAGTTTGGCGCCACGCAGTGCGTGAACCCGAAGGACTATGGCGACCGCCCCATCCAGGACGTGCTGATCGAGCTCACGGAGGAGGACGGCTTCGGCGGTCTGGACTACACGTTCGAGTGCATCGGGCTGAAGCAGACCATGCGTGCTGCGCTCGAGTGCTGCCACAAGGGCTGGGGCCAGTCGTGCATCATCGGCGTGGCTGCCGCTGGTGTGGAGTTGGCTACTCGTCCGTTCCAGCTGGTGACGGGCCGTCGCTGGGCTGGCAGCGCCTTCGGCGGCTTCAAGAGCCGCGACGGCGTGCCCGCGCTCGTGGAGAAGTACATGAAGAAGGAGATCAAGGTGGACGAGTTTGTCACGCACAAGTTCGATCTCCCGCAGATCAACGAGGCCTTCAAGGCCATGCACCAGGGCGACGTAAGGACTGCAGAACTGCCTTGCTATCTTGCGTGGGAGTCGCATTGCGCTAATCTGTTGTGCTGTTTGCGATACGCAGTGCATCCGCGCGATCGTCTATTTCCACGGCGTGCCGCAAGAGTAGGCCACAGTCACGCAACGCTGCTGCCTCTGCTGTGGCGAAGAGAGCGGTGGAAGTGGCTTCGGAAGCGAACGCTCTCAATCAGAGTGAGCTTGAACTGTGAACACAACAACGGAAAGAGGAGAGCACAATAGCACTCTGCTTCGCGAAACACGGGCCGACCGAATCTCTTTCTGCCCCAATTTCCATTGCACCTGAACGCTAACATATTGTAGATTGACGGAGAGGGATCCAACCAACCGGAAGGGATCCATACTCAGCGCAGCACTGTCCGAACCAAGTGCTCGCGTTTTTGCTCAGCCGTCGCCTGCTGATCTCGCGCAGTGCCATACGCAACGCGCTTTCTTGTGGGCGGGAAGGCGCTGGCTGGATGACGACACGAAGCAGTGAATGCGACCGCTCGGCAGATCGCCGCGGCACGCGCCCACGCACGGCGTGTCAACGGCTGCATCGTCCCCATAAATGGCTGAGCAATGGCTGGCTCTGATCAGCGTTCGGACGCATCCTCCTTTTCGCACGCCACAAGAACAATCTTCTTTTTCTCACTTGGAATTAGACAGTGGACGAGTCAGCGGATCCGTCCGCCGCCCCTTCAACCTGCGTAATCCGAACCTCTGCAACCAAATATCTGGCGAACCACCTGTTTACTTTGCAACCTTGACATTGTGAGGGATTCCTTTACAGCAGCTTCCTTTGTCTATTCCCATACTTACACTAGCGTCTGATCCGATAAGATGCTAGAGGTCTGTCCACCATCGCAAAGCGTAGCCTCATCACCATGTTTAGAGGCATCGCGGACGCTCCGCCCAGCCGCCAGCCAAAGATCTCGCCATCCTGCCCCAAAGGGTCGTTCGCTGCTTCACAATCCAATTCGCCGGCTCGACGGGAAGAAGACAAGACCAACCCAGCAGCAAAGCATGAGTGTGCAAGCCAAGGCCGGAGACAAGGTGGTGCTCGCCTACAGCGGCGGGCTGGACACGTCCATCATCCTCAAGTGGCTCACCAACAAGGGCTTCGAGGTGATCTGCTACTGCGCCAACGTGGGCCAACACGGCGAGGACTACGAGAAGGTGCGCGCCAAGGCCATGCAGCTGGGCGCCAAGAAGGTGT
Source organism: Nothophytophthora sp. Chile5 (assembly GCA_001712635.2). Taxonomy (NCBI): domain Eukaryota; phylum Oomycota; class Peronosporomycetes; order Peronosporales; family Peronosporaceae; genus Nothophytophthora; species Nothophytophthora sp. Chile5. The sequence goes on from MBAC02005169.1 coordinate 3,523, forward strand.
ACATCGAGGACCTGCGCGAGGACTTCGTCAAGTACTACATCTTCGAGGCCGTGAAGGCCAACGCCATCTACGAGTCGCGCTACCTGCTGGGCACGTCGCTGGCGCGCCCCGTGATCGCGAAGAAGCAAGTGGAGATCGCCCAGAAGGAGGGCGCGCTGTTCGTGGCCCACGGCGCCACCGGCAAGGGCAACGACCAGGTGCGCTTCGAGCTGTGCGCGCAGGCGCTGGACGCGCACCTGAAGACCATCGCCCCGTGGCGTGACGCGGAGTTCATTGAGACGTTCAAGGGCCGCGCCGATCTGATCCAGTACGCCAAGGAGCAGAACATCCCCATCGACGCCACCCCCAAGGCGCCGTACAGCGTGGATGAGAACCTGTACCACACGAGCTACGAGGCTGGCATGCTGGAGGACCCCATGACCGCCCCCATGGTGGAGATGTTCAAGATGACGGTGGACCCGAAGGACGCCCCCGACGCGGCCGAGCAGATCAGCATCCGCTTCGAGAAGGGCGTCCCTGTGGGCGTGACCAACCTGACGGCCAAGACTGCCGAGCTCATCGGCGCGCTGCCGCTGTTCCTGGAGCTGAACAAGCTCGCGGGCAAGCACGGCATCGGCCGCATCGACATCGTGGAGAACCGTTTCGTGGGCATCAAGTCGCGCGGCTGCTACGAGACGCCCGGCGGCACCATCCTGCGCCACGCGCACTTGGACCTGGAGGGTCTGTGCATGGACCGCGAGGTGATGAAGGTGCGCGACTCGCTGTCGTCCAAGTTCGCCGAGTTCTGCTACAACGGCTTCTGGTTCGCGCCCGAGATGGACTTCGTGCGCAACGCCATCGACTTTTCGCAGCAGAACATCACTGGCTACGTGAACCTGGAGCTGTACAAGGGCAACGTGACGGTGATCGGCCGCTTCTCGGACGAGGCGCTGTACAGCGCGGACCTGGCCAGCATGGACCAGGAGGGCGGCGGCGCCAACTTCGACTACAACCCGGCGGACGCGCAGGGCTTCATTCGCATCAACGCCACCCGCCTCAAGGCCTGGACGTGCCGACCGCAGCCCAAGAAGTAAGCAGCTTCGATCTCGTCGCCAGCAGAGCGAAGGCGATGGGATCAGTTGCTTGTCTCGGGGCATGGGACGCCAACGGGAGTCAGTCCACGCCACCACCACCACCACCATCTTATTAGCGCAAAGCATGAAGTACCGCACGAAGCCACTCACGAAGATGCACGTCGAGTGCTGCCTGTTCGGAACGAATAGCGTTTGCCAGTTTGCAATTCAAAGCATTTTATCTTCCTTTGCCCGTTCTTTCTTTGCGTATATTCGCAGCCGATGCAATGCAAAATAGTTGCAACCCATTTGCATATCGCGTGCCGATGCATGGCGTGTTTTGCATGCGGGTTGGGGACGGTTGGTCGGAAAGATCGGGGCAATATGCGCAATTGGGGCTTCTATTCGAGGAGAACAAGTACCAGTCAGCGCGTCCCAAAATAGTTCATTTGTGTGTTTTTGCCAAGCGACGGATTTCACCCAGAAGCTTCGTGGGTAATTGGGTATTTCCTCAAGACGGTGGGCAGTCGCTTGGGACTTGGGACTTCATTTCGAGAACAGCGCCAAGCAGAACAGGCGAGCATGGGGAACGATGGCGGCGTGATCGCCGTGAAGCGCAAGTTCATGCGCCACGGGAACCCCAAGGCGCACGGCGAGAAGGCGGACCAGGAGGCGCGGCGTCTGGAGCGCGCGCGCACCTGCGCCATCTCGTCGGAGCCGCTGCGGGAGCCCGTGGTGGCGTGCGCTTTGGGCAACTTGTACAACAAGCAGGCGTTACTGGAGCAGCTGCTGGCGCGCACGATGCCCGCCAAGTTCCGGCACATCACGTCGCTGAGGGACGTGGTCACGTGCCGCTTCTCCTCTCGCCCGAGCGGCGAGGGCGACGCTGACGTCCACGACTCGCTGGCGTCGTTCACGTGTCCCATCACGATGCTCCCGTTCAACGGGAAGCAGCCGTTCGTGGTGCTGTCGTCCTGCGGCTGCGTGTTGTCGGAGCGAGCCATGAAGGCGGTGCACACGACGGAGTGTCTGGTCTGCAACAAGCCGATCGAAGGGGGGCAGGTCATCGCGCTGCTGCCGCCTGAAGAGCAGTACGAGGCTGCTCAGAAGCGGTTGCTGGAGCAGAAAGCCGAGGAGAAATTGGCGCGTCAGGAGGCCAAGAAGAACAAGAAGCAGCACAAGACGAAGCGTGGTACGGCGGCAGCAAGTGAGCAGCACAGTGGCAATGGGGACGTCGCTGTCGGAGAGGAGGAAACAGCGCCCAAGACGAAGAACCATCACGCGAAGGAGCACAAGAAGAAGGGCAAACGCAAAGCTGAGCATCAGTCACACGCGGGTGAAGCTGGCGACGGACGCGTATCGAAGATCGCACGAGACGCCAATGACGTCATCAGCCAGAGCAAGGAGAAGAGCAAGGTGTTCGCGTCGCTCTTCTCCAAGGACAAGAGCGAGAAGGCGAGCGCCAACGATCTGCTCATGACGATCGGTGGCATGCGGTACACGCTATCGTAGACAGATCCTCGCTCTGGAGTGTCGGGTTCACATTTAACGCGTTGCTTTAGTCGTAGAGGAGCGTGGGCCGTTCTGATTGTCCACGTTGACCTCAACGGTGAGCCCAGACTTTGGCGGAGCCGTCAGTGCTGCCGGTGACCAGCATGGCGCTCTCGGGATGCGACGCCAGCGCTCGTACAGGCTTGCGGTGCGCGGGGAACGAATGCGCTCGCTGGCCGTCGACCAGGTCCCACCAAAACACTCGGCCGTCCTCGGATCCGCTGAGCACGAAGGCGCCGTCGCACGAGAAGCCGCACTCGAGCTTGTACGCCTCTACGCGATGTCCGCGGTAGCTGTTGAGATGTTGAGGGAGCGAAGAGAAGCAGCCGTGAGTATGTAAGCGATGAACAGAAGCGCAGAGCGCAAGGACCCGGGGACTCTCGTACGAACCTCTTCACCTGCGTGCCGTTCGTCTTCTCGACTAGTCGGATGGAGCCATCCAGACAGCCGGCAAGCACGAAGCGAGCGTCGGGCGAGTGCGCCACCGACACGACGGGTTCTAGGATACCAACACATATGGAGAATGAGACCCTTACTTGCCTCAACACGGCAAGGCGTAGATGCAAACGAACCGTCAATATGCTCTCGGAAAATCTGGCCGGCGCGGAGGTCGAAGGTCCGTACGACGCCATCGACGCATCTGCATTTGAACAGTGAGCCAGTAGTCTCGTCAGGCCTTCGAAGTGCAGCTTCATCTCGCACGGATCGAGGCGAACGGATCGCTCACCCTGCGATGACCTCGTGGTCCGAGACCACCATGGAGGTGACGCTGTCTTTGAAGTCGTCCAGCACTTGGATGGGCATGTACGCGTTTCGAGCGCTAGCAGAGCAACACCCGAAGCAAAAGGCAGCAACGTAGTGAGCACGAGTGCAGAGACACCTCGTCCAAGTCAACGGCCAGTCCATCGCGCTACCGGATGTCCCAGGCTCGAATGGTCTTGTCGTAGGAGCCGCTAAGCAGCACAGACGAGTCGGCGTTGTAGCGCACGCAGTTCACGCTCTAGGATTGCTCACAGGACAGTGAACACCACGGAAGAGGCAGGTTCCAAGTCAGCATCACAGTGGCGACGTGTTGGGAGAGCGACACTCCCTGCTGCCTTGGGCAGTCGGACGTACATGCTCGTGGCCTTCGAACTTGCGAATGACCTTGGCAGTCGGCACATCCCACATGAAGACGGCCTTATCGCGCCCACAGGACGCAAACTTGGCGTTGTCGTGCGCACTAAACACACAGGGAGGCACGGTCAGTAAAGATGGCGGAGGCAAGCCAAGCAGCATCGACGTCGTACATGGCCACGTCCTGCACGTCATAGCCATGCCGACCCTCGTAGGTCTTCACCAGCAACGCTTCACCCTCGACGGCCGCGCCATCGCGGTGCGGGTTCCAGAGGCGCACCGTCTTGTCCTGGCCGCAGGTCATCACGTATGTCCCTTTGGCTGCGGCAAGCGTCCGCCAAATTGCACTTTGTGAGCGCCACACAGACACCCAGACCACATGGAGAGAGTCGACACGAGCACAAGACGCTCACCATTGAAACGCACCGCATTGACGGGTCCGTGGTGGCCCTTGAGCTCACGAACGCAGGCGCTCGGCACGCCGCTCGCTTCCATCATCTTGAACACTTTGCTTGGGTGCCCGAATGTGGCTTGAGTAGAAGACCGCCTCTTATTTCGCGGTATGACGGTAGGTATCGAGTTTGTTGGCTCTGTCCAGCTTAAACAGACGCATTTTCGGGAACTGGGCAATTTATTGCAAATCCAGCTCCACCACTCACTTTGCTGTTGCATGTTGCATGCAGCATGCAACATGCAACTTGCACACCCTTGCAATGCTTTGCTATTGCACTCCATATTTATATTTTTGCTGTTGCAGTCGGCACTTTATTCAAATCCAAATTGCTGCGACATCGTTCCTATATTTTTCCCTGGCACTTGCCAACCAACCTCGACGGCCGTCAAGCATCGAAAGATCGCCACCACCACGAGCAGCTACGGCGTCGACCTCATGAGCTCACGGCGTCCGGCTGGTTGCTGGGCTGCGCGCTCACGAACGCCGGCAGCTGCTCCAGCGCCGCCGCCACACGCGCGATCGTGGGATACGCCGCGATATCTACCTGCACTGCGCGCCCGTTGTAGACCTGCGGCAGCAGATACACGTCGGCCATCGTCACGTCGTCGCCCACGCAATAGCGGCCAGCACAGCGCGTCAACTCCTCCTCCAGAGCCTTGAAGCCGCGCTCGATCCAGAACTTGGCCCACGCCGCGACCTTCTGGTCCTTGTCTCCAACCGGTAACTGCAACCCCGCGACCTTGCAGTGCATTCGTCAAGAAGATATCGTGGTCAACAGATGGAGTTCGCGACAGTACCGTTTGATCGCATCAGAATCCAGTCTTCGTAGGGATAGATATCGCAACCTAGCGTACCTTGGCGGTGACCGCCAGACTCTGCAATGGCTGGATATCGCAGCTAATGATCGCACAGAGGTTGCGCACCTGCGCGCGCATGAAAAGGTCGGCGGGCAGCAGCGGCTTCTCTGGATGTGCCTCCTCCAGGAACTCGAGGATGGCGCCGGACTGCGCCAGCGTGCGGCCGTCGACCACCAGCGCCGGCACGCGCTGCAGCCAGCAACGTCGAGGGCGAGAGGGAGCGTCAAACAGGATCCCACACCTCACACAGACTCGCTTCCATCCAGCTGTACCTACCTGATTGGGATTGAGCTTGCGGAACTCCTCCTGGTGCTGCTCGCCGCCGCCTGGCCGCCGCAAATCCACGGCGCGATACTCGAAGGCCACGCCCTTCCACAAGAGCGCCGTGCGCACCCGCCAAGAGCAACTGCTCTTCCAGAAGTTGAACAGCACGTACTTGGCCATGGCCGTCGGTCCTTCGAAGCTAATTGCGATGTGAGCACCATGTCGACGACACCGATGGACGGAGTGTTTGTGTTTGTGCACCATTATGATCACGGAAGCAAGTAGAGTAAGCTGCGAAAGTGATCATGCACGCAATAGTTTGAGCGGGAAACATGCTCCTTTTGACATGGTGAATAGTTTTGATGCTTGCAGTGCGAATGTGTTGATGACAGCGAGTGTTGGTCAGTCATTGAAGATTACCAGCAGTGGGGGCACTTCGCATCGGACGAAACGGGTTTATGCACGAACATGATCACCCGAGAGACGTCACTTCATGTCGGACTTGCGTAATTTACGATTCCCTTTTGGGTTAACTCCCACCCACGACCTTTCGTGATATTATTTTGGGTCTTTTGCGCATCAAAAAGCGAAAAAAGATCTGGAAAAGATTTCTCCATTCCCCCAAATCTGCGGTCGACCTCATGGCGCTGATCGTGCTCTCCCTCCATGCCCTCGTGCTCCTACTGCGGCTGCCGCTCGTGGCCAGCTCGTCTGCGCACTGCACGCAGCTTCGGGTGCCGCTGGCCAACGTGGAGCACACGCTGGTGCACGTGGACTCGTTCGAGCAGATCGAGGACGTCGCCCAAGTCACTTGCGCGTCCCACGGCGTGCCCAACTACAAATGCGAGAGCGTGCGGCGGGAGCTGCGCGAGACGCTGCGCGAGATGGCGCCTCTGGCGCTGCGGGAGGCCGTGGTCAACGTGTCGCTGGACCGCTCGCTCGCCTACGACGTGTGGATGCTCAACGAGTCCACGAATGAGCAGCAGCTCGCGCCGGAGCCGCTCGTCGTGTATCCAGAGCAGCCGCTAGCCGACACGATGGCGGAATACTGCACGCGGTACAAGCTGGATGCACAGAGCTGCGAGATCGCAAGCAACGGGATCACCGACCTCGTGGCGAGAGACTGGGGCTGCGACGACCCGGTGGATGGCCAGCAGACAGAAGATCCGATATGGTCGGACGACGAAGCGTTCATTGAGATCCCCGTCATTCTGGACCAACAGCCGCTCCCATTGAGACTCCGAGTTACCGCCGATATGACGCTCGAGACCGCACGCATCTGCCGCGAGAAGTGGATCGATATGGCGGAATGTATGGCGCTCCTCCGTGTCGTGCACGACCGAGCCAAGCGCTTGCAACAAGAAACACCCGATCAAGAACGTGATGCGGATGGGAGACGGCGCTTGCGCGTGCTCGGTCCGGTAGAGACGCGGATGTATCCACATTCCGAGCGGATTTTCATTAACCTGGACTGGGAACGAAGCAGCAACGGGTCAGATGAGAGCGTAGACCCCATCGAGGTCTGCATGCGCTTCGATTACAACCTCAAGCAGACGCTTTGCTTGATGGTTCCATCGCCAGGTCCGGTCTACATCACCGATAAAACGATGGCGGAGGGCTATCACTTGGTTTTCTTCACCAACGGAAGTGGCCACGAACTCCTGGCTGCCAGAGCATTCCAAGTGGTGATCCCGAAGGTGGAGCTGCTCCACATCGCGACCACCATTTCTGGACACAGCGAAGCCATGACGGCGACGATTCGCACGACGTCCTTTGACCCCTTCGACCCTCTCGATCGCATCTGCATTCTGCTCGATGATTCCTTCGAGTGCCTGGACCCTGAGTGGCTCACAGTGGAGACGAGTGAGATGCGTCATGGCACGCGGACGGAGCCCTTCCGTCAAAGTACGACCTTCCGTGCGCCTCTGGGCCACGCACCGCTCCAGCCGGGCGGCAAACACGAGGTCAGTGTGATTCTCCTCTCTGGAAGCAATAAGGTCTTGGCCATCTCCGACACCACAAGCTTCGACGCTGGGCCTGACGTGAACCGCGATCCTTCACGCGTTCATCTGCTGGATAAGAGGCTGCACACACCTCAGCGACCACAGACATGTCCAGACACGCTGCTCTCCAGCTCAACACTACGCTGGATCTGCGAGCTATGGCATCACGAGTGGGGAATGTACTCGCAGAATGGCGAGGATGGCATTCTCCGCGAGATCTTCCGACAAGTCGGCGTGGAGCACAAGACATACGTCGAGTTCGGCACTCAAGACGGACAGGAATGCAACACGCGGCTACTCCGAGAGGCGCATGGCTGGTCGGGACTGCTCATGGACTCGGGCTACGAGGATCCGAGTATCCAGCTGCATCGCGAATTCATCACTCGGGAGAACCTCATGACGCTGTTGGGTGACAAGTACAAGACGATAGTGCGTCGCGACCTGGACCTCCTGTCTGTGGACGTGGACTTCAACGACTTCTGGCTGCTTAGCGCCGTGGATTTGACGCGTGTGAGCCCTCGTGTGATCATCGTGGAGGTCAACAGCCACATCCCCACGACTGAGGCGCGCACGGTGCCGTACAATGACCGGGAGGACAGCGGCGGCTGGGACGGCCACAACGCGTACTTTGGAGCCAGCGTGGCCGCCTTCCACCAGTGGGGGGCACGCAACGGCTACTCGCTCGTGTATTGCGAGTCCCACGGCGTCAACTGCTTCCTGGTTCGCAACGATGTACTCGGAGGTGACGTGAATGTCTCGGCCGTACTGGGTCCGGAGCAACTCCAAAACCCGCCGAACTTCTTCGGCCATGGTTGGGACTACCCGAACGAGTGGAAGCCCCATCACCAGTGGATTTGGCTCTAAAGGCGAACGCTCGTAGCCTCCTAAGCGACGCCATCTCGTGCTTCATCGGGAGTTATGACGGCTCAGTCATGCAATACACATTCATGCGTTCTCTCTGAGTAGATAGGATAGTATACTCTAGTATACACTAGACCAGGGCGGTCTCCACTCTGGAGAGGACCTTGGTCATGACGCTGGCGCAGCAGGTGCTGGTCTCGATGACCCACTGCTCTCCCACCTTGGATGCGTCGCTGGTGGTGCTGGCTCCAGTATCGACGATCCGCAGGAAGATCTGCCGCTGCGGAGTCACTATACGTTGGACGACGGAGACCAATGCCCCGCACGGGATGCGACCTACGGGCGGCGCCGAGAGCTCCGGTTGCGTGCGTACAGGCGCCCCCGAGTCTTGCACGCAGCGATACGTCTCCGGCTTGAAGTCAGAGGCGGATGACAGCGACCACGCCCCCTCGACTTCGTTCAACACGGACTCGTTGTCCAGCGAACGCTCGACGACCCACGCGGGGCCGTCAAAGTACCGGTCGTGCAGGCGCAAGAACACGACGCCGTCGGGCGCCACCACGGCCTCCACCACTTCCACCACGTCGCCGTAGAGCACGTAGCCCAGCTCGGAGATCGTCAGGTCCGCGGCTGCTCGGACCTTGCACCCTTCGATGACGCACCGGAAGAACCTGCTGGTCTGACTGGCGAGGAAGGGGCCTCGGTGCGGCTCCAGCAGCACTTCGTTGCGGATCGAGCGGCAGGGCACCCACGCCTCCTTGAGGTGTCTCTCCACGCCGTCTTCGGCTTTGTCCTCGTCACGCACGACGGCGCTGGGTAGCTGAGGCGTCTCGAGTCGCACCATGGGGTCGCCCTGCTCGTTGTAGATGGGCGTCGTGGCGCGAAACACGCGGCCCAATGGGACGTGACCCAGCACGGGAGACGCGATGTTGTTCTTGAAGCGCACCGCCACGCCGCCGCTCTTGCCGCGGTGACACACGCGGTAGTAGCAGTCGAACATCCACTTGCCTGCTCCAAGAACCGTTAGCTGTTTGAGTCTTTGCAGTCACGAGGCAGGGAGGCAAGGACAACGCACTGGCAACGAGAGTCGACGAAGCAGCGGCAGCGCGCTCGAGCTGCTGCACACAGGCTGCGCACTTGCCGTCCAGCAGTTGGGCCTGTCGCTTGGAGAAGCTCGTCTTCGGCAGGTCTTGGAAGCATTGGACGCATCGCTTGAGGCGCGTCTGGGCGTCCACAGCCAGCTGCTCCGCCTTCAGCGCGTCCCCCACACACGACTTGCATTTGCTGTTGCAGACGCAATGCCAGCGGCCAGCGTTAGTGCGTCAATCAGAAGTGCAAGCCAATACTGAAGCGTCTGGCAG
>MBAC02005173.1:0-23604 GCA_001712635.2 Nothophytophthora sp. Chile5
ATCTTCACCGCGGTCCAATACTTAAGACGCAGTCTTAGGCTTTCGCGCAGCGCAACTTACAAACTGACCTGCCTTGCTACTTGGTGGCCTTCGCCAGGCCACTCAATTCTACCAGCTGTTCTTAACCGTTTTGCTACGCTAACTGCCTCGTTGGAAAACTCGATTTCTGATAACCAGAAATCACGCAAGTCTGCAATTAAGAGCGGTGGCATCACCGAGAAGTCAAGTTAATCGGGTTGGCGGTCGCGTTGAGCACGACAGGGTTGAGCCACACCCACAGCCAGTGCATCCGGAAAAAACGCGCAGCCAGCAACGAGATCGGATTGAACTGGCCGATGCGAGCCACTAGGATGACATAGTTCACTCGCGCCGCCTAGAAAGCCCAACACGTTCGAGTAGAGGCCTCTCACTCAGGCGCAGTGTTTGACGGCGATCACAGTTATCCGGAAGAGCTCTGGATGCGGCTTAAACTGTAAAATTCGCTCGGTGATATGCACACCGTCCCGCTACCAGCCTAAAAGCAAGAGGGGGTAACTCCATACCGACGGCTCGTTTGAGTCTCCCACAGGACGGTCGTCCAGGATGTCCAGATCCTCCACAACCGAGTCCGCGTTGAGTGACGCGACGCGGAGATGTAGTGGGTGGTGGGTTTAAAAGCCCAACCATGACCACATGTTGCAGTCGAGTGAAGAAAGAGTGCTCATAAGCAGGTGAATGGTGTCAGCCACCACGTCGTGGGTCCGTGTGGGTTGGCCATATTGTACATGTTGTTTCCTCACTCAAGCTGGTACTATCGCAATGGGCGATAAGAAACCATCACTGGGGAGCTTCAGCGGTGCAAGATAGGATAGCTTGTTGGCATGCATGTTTAGATCTCTCACAATTGCTTTCACCTCCAACAAGCAATACAATCGGCGAACGGTTCTGGAAGTGCCAGTTTCCCCAATGAGTATTTCAAAGCGCGAGCTACTACAAAGAAATATTTAGCAGTACCACTTCAAGATGGTGAGAAGACGAAGGCCGCGGCGCCGGCCGAGACTGGCGAGGACACGTTCGTGTCCATGGTTGTATTCGTGCCCGTCGCTGCACCGCGTGTGACCAGCACCACCCGCGCCGCGCTTGTGAAATGGCGTAAACTCTGGCGTGATAATGAGGACCAGGTTGCTATGCGGTGCAACAACGACCCAGACCGCCAAACAGAGTTGCTCGTGAGCGTTCGCCATTCATTCGACGAGACTCTGCTGGCCGTCTGGTGCGACTTCGAATGGGATATCCCGATCGAGTTGCTGACTGATGAGCTTCTACTGGCCAAGATCGACGAGATCATCTCAACGGTCAAAAACGACTCGGTGCCCGACGTTGCCGCCCTGTACAAAGAGGCAGTCAGGCTGGACATCGGAGAGTCAGATGTGAAGGAGCGAGTGGTCCAGTTCTTTGCGAGAAGTCGAGAGCAAATCGAAGAGCATGGGTGGCAGGAGTTTTTCACTGGGAAGGAAGGTGTTCGACTCAAGTGTAAGCTGCTTGTCGAGTCCTTGGAGCCTCGCAGCCTTCGGGAGGAGGTGACGACGGTGTTGATGTACCAAAACCCGCGCCGCCAAGGAGGGCAAGGAGGCCCTCTTCAAACTGATCGTGGTGAAGGCCCTCGATCAAGACCGGGACTTCCACCGCCGCAAACGTGCACGTGCATTGGACGAAGAACATTGCAAACAGCATTACGATCACAAGGGTAGCGGAGGGCAGCAGCCAGCGGTTAAGTATCAGGAGGTTCAGCACAAAGGCAAGCAGTCTAACGACCATCCCTCGGAGAATGGACCTCATGGTTCTGAAAAGGGTGGATCCTCCAAACCTCCAATTCGTTGCTGCCAGAAATGCAAGGGCGACCACTGGGTTATTCATTGCCCGGCGGCAAGCGCTGAGGAGAAGAAGGACCTGCTGCGTCAGCGTCACGAGCGCCGTGACAGCAATAAGGGCCAGCAGCGGTCCGGCGGTAGCACCTGAAGGTGGAAGCGCAAAAAATACTGCCTCCCAGCACATGAGAAGACAACTATGCTGAATGGGAGGCTGTCCATGCTCTACTGCGCGGACTCAGGGGCGGGAAAGAGTATCATTAGTGCTCGCAAGCTGAAGGAGCTAGATGAATCGGGCCAAGGTGGGGAAACCAAGGATTTGATGAGTCTTCTGGTGAGCGTCACGGTCGGGGGACACCGGATCGTGGCGCGGTGCACCGCACGACTGCGCATCCTCCTGCATACAACGACAGATCCCGTTCGGCCGGTGAAACCTTTCGGGGTGCTAGTAATTGACGAGGATGAGGATGAATTCATCCTCGGTTAGGACAACCTTTCGGCCCTTGGTGTTTACGTTGGTCGGCAGTTGGAGATACTTGCCCAACAGGATGACACATCCAATGACGACTCGATCGCGTTCGAGGAGGATAAAAGGACGTTGGTGATTTCGGATGGTGATGTCCGGCTTGCAGTCGACAACAAGATCAGCCGGGCGATCCAGAACGGGTTTCCACAGGAAAAAGAACCGCGCCTACGCACCATCGTCACCAAGTCCGACATCTGGCGCTTGCATTTAGGTCCAGACCCACCAGCCAAGATGTCACCTCTCGAAATCAAGTTGAACGGAGGAGCCAAGCCGTTTCGATGCAAGGCACGGTAATACCCGCCGCATCTGCGGGAATTCCTCCGAGAATTCAACGAACAGCTTGTGGAGCTGGGATGGGTGTATGAAAACCCGTCGAGCAGGTGGGCCTGTCCAGCCTAACCTGTGAAGAAACCTGGTAAGGAGGAGCACCGACAGCCTAGTGACTACCGACCCGTGAACACAATGACTGATATGTTGGCTGGAGTCATGCCAATCTTGCAAGTCATCACGGAGAACGTGGGAGGATAAATTGCTTTGGAAGCTTCGACTTCATCAAATGGTTTTAGCAGCTGCCGCAAGCAAAGGCCAGCCAAGAAATCCTGAGCTACATGACGGATGCCAAGATCTTCACGCCGACACGTGTGCCGCAGGGATGCTGTGATGCAGCCTTGCATTTTCAAGTCACGATGGAGAGGTGCTTTGCAGACCTCCTCTACAAACACTTGCTGATTTGGATTGACGACTTACTATTGTACGCCAAGGACGTCGATACGCACCTGGTGAAACTTGAAGAGCTGCTCACTCTAAAGAACGAGTTCGAGTTGAAGCAGAGTGCAGCCAAGTCGACCCTGTTCCAGACGTCAGTGAAGTGGTGCGTCAAGATCATCGACCGGACAGGAGCCCACCATGATCCTGACCGCATTGCAGCACTCCAGGACATGCCGTTGCCGACTACAGCGGGCGAGTTACAGCAATTTTATGTGCAACAAACTGGATGCGTGAAAGCCTCATTGGCTATGCGAGTCACGTATAGATAGGCTGAAATCTATTGCGTTCCCCCCAGGCGCTCCATGTCACCCCAGCAAACCCACAAGCGATGATGGAGGACAGTGACGGCATCAGAGATGGGAGGCCGTGGATCCCAGCCGAGGCAGGTGACCTGTTTCGCCGCCTCCGCATGATTGCGCACTGCGGACCCCAGAGCCACCGCGGTCGAGACCTCACATCTCGACCGGGTCTTCTCGGTCGCCAACCTCATGCAGTGTGTAGACAGGTTTCTGGAGAGCTTTCTCCTGTGCCACCATGTGTAAGGGGGGGCTGAGGCCCCAGGAAACTTACCGGTGCGAAGCAAGGAACGGGGCCTTGCGCTGGGACTTCCTCTATCTAGGCGAGTCCTATGGGAACTTCAAGTATCTATTGGCACTGAGGATGACTCGAGCCACTATTGTGAGCTAGTGAAGTGCGAGATACCGACCAGTGCTATAGCCGTCGAGGCGATACTTGCTTGGCACAGCTGGTATGGGATTCCTCTGGTGTGGATCAGCGACTAGTGGTCACATTTCAAAAACGAAGTGATTGCAGAGCTGTGCACCCGGCCCAAGCGCAAGCAGACATTCTCGCCAGCGTACAGCCCATGGGTGAATGGCTCCATAGAAAGGACCAACCGGGACATCATGCAAATTCTACGGGCTATGATTCTGGAGTACAAGTTAAGCCATAGAGATTGGCCATACCTGATCGCAGTGGTACAGGCCAGTCTCAACCACATGGCAGCCCCCTCGCTAGAAGACAAGGCGCCGGTCGAGCTCTTCACTGGAATAGATCCCCCGTCGCCGTTCGACGCGATGTTCCTTGGGACCGAGTCCCTAGAGATCGTGACCGCGGCCAAGAGAACGGCAGCGATCGAATCAGCGCTTGCTGAGCTGCGTAGCAGTGTGCTGGCAATGCACCGCGCTGTGAAGGACGCCCGGATCAAGCAGACCCTGCTCAATAAGACGAAGGAGCAGGGCGAGAACGTGGTCAACTTCACTGTAGGGGACTACATTCTGCGGTCCCGCGTGGACGAGAAACAACAGAACAAGTTGCTGGTGGCGTGGGTGGGTTCCTATGTGGTGACTGAGGCTCAAGAGAACGCCTTCACCGTCAAGCAATTCGTCATGGGCGAGAAAACCACGGTGCACGCGTCCCGGCTGAAGTTCTTCGCGGACAAGAACCTCGACGTGACCGAAGAACTGCTGGAGCACGTAGCAGCCCAAGACATTGTCCTCCATGTGCGCAAGCTGCTGCAGCATCGGTGGAATGAACAGGCCAAGATCTTCGAGTTGCTGGTCTGCTGGGTCGGCCTGGGGCCATAGAGGACTCGTGGGAGCCTCTAAAGACATTGCACAAGGACGTGAGGTCACTGGTGCAAGAATACACCGCTTCTGCCAACGACCCGGCGCTCTAAAGCGGCCTTACAGCTCTCTAAGAAGTCACAAAGCGACACTGGTATTCTCCTCGGTATTGAGACCCTTTTGGGTACTGGCAAGGCCAAAACCGGGGGTGCGGCAACTGGTGCAAGTTGTATCCATCAGGTCAACAACTTCAACATGGAGTGGTACTGATAAACTGGACATATCACCGAGGTGTGAGTGTTGGTAACCATAATGGGAAACTCGAATGTCCGATTTGCCGAGTGGACCTGTAGTGGTGGGTTTAAAAAGCCCAACCATGACCACATGTTGCAGTCGAGTGAAGAAAGAGTACATGCTGATGTCGGCCTCGCGACTGTGTACTCCGAGTCTGTAGGGGCCAAACGTGCGATGCTGCAGGCGTTAAGAGGCCGCCTCGGGCTCGCTCGTGTGGTTCAGTCCTTCACGACGCACGTACTCCTGCACCACCGTCTCCAGTTTGCGGGGCGCCGCCTCACGTCGCGCCAGTTCCTGTTCGCTCTCGTACAATCCGCAGTTTCTACTCCACCACTGGCTCATGAAGCAGCGGCTAGAGACCCACAAGAGCTGGATGGGACCACAAAACGCACTGCAATGTGTGTAGCAGCTTGTCGTTGAGTTTCTTGTCCTCATCCATGGGCTAATGAGCGGCAGGATGAGGATGACACGGGACAACAAAAGCTGAATGTGGTTCGAAACCTCCGCTGATTCAGCTATACACGGCCGGCGTCAGACGACTGGGACAACGGGTACAGACATACATCCACACTGGAGTTGCTGCAGCTGCGGTCATGTGGCGAGCGTCATGGCGGCGCGTGAAGATCGCTAGAGCGCAAGCTGACAGGGGTCCCCGACAGTCCATGGTCCTCAGGTCCTCCCACTCCGGACGGCAGCGTCGAGTCCTCGCGGAATCGAGTGCTGGTGTGGATCGTCAACGGTGGCAGTGGCTGGAATGTCACAGTGGAAGCTGGCGTCTCACTCCAAGCTGGCAGGAAAGTCGAGGAGTTCGACGTCAAAGTCGAAGGGTCTGCAGTACTTGTTCAGTGAGAGTGGAGGGCTTGAGGGACTCGTCAGCGCTACGGATGCAAAATATCAGTGCGTGGGGAACGGCTGAGGTATTAGCGATCCAGTTGAATCAAAGGATTTGTGCACGTACCAAGAGGAAGAGGCCAGAGAGGACGATGAACCCAAGCAACGACTCAACAGAAGCTGGAGAAGTAGCAAGCTGGTCTTTGAGCTTGTCACGGCCGAAACCATCCGTGCAATGGCTTTGAGTGGCAATTCCGCTGCTCACGGCCTCATTACGTCAGAAGGAGAACAGCAGTGCTGCATGAAAAGTCATCGAGATACAACGATAGTGAGCGTGATTTTCTGATGCCTCGACATCCGCTGTTGCACTGACGAGTAATTGAGCGATCACGCCTCTCCAATGCAAGAGCTGATGACGGCGTCCAGCATCTGAAGAGGGAGAGAGTCGAGCAAACACACGTGCATCAGCAGCTGCTAGAAGAGTCCGAGATCTACTGCTATCCACGGTGATCAATTGGGCTGGCCAACCGCCACAGAAGAGCGGAAAGTGCGCCGTCCAGCTGTCGCCGTTCGAGATCATATCGCTGCATCATTCTCGCGCAAAAACCGGATTGAGCTCTGCGAAAGCCTTCTAGATCTTGATAAAGGCGACGCCCAGCTTGGTTTTGAGTTGGCGGTGAAGTCTCCTCGAGTCTGCGTCACTCGAGTTGTCTATCATTAGGAAGAGTGCCACTTCGACAGATCGACGCACGAAATCCCGCGTCGTTTGCTTGATCATCACGTTTCGTTTGGTCTTGGCGACGTTGCTGTGAACTGAGAACCGGAAGGAGAAGTTGCGGGTCGAATTCAGGCGAAGAATGCGTTCTCGCACGCTACCAGGGAGGACTTGTGGTCAATTGCGGAGGTTTCGACGGTGTCTTCACTCACCAGCAATTGAACCAGTCCATACGTTCGATGTGGAGCCGTTGAGGCCCCGTAAGGCGCTGGAAAGGGCACGAGATCGTCGTCGCCTCGGTCATTTGGACAGCTAGAGCCTTCAGAGATGAGTTAGGTGGGGAACTCTGCTGAAGGTTCTCGTCTTTGACCGTCGTACCAACATCTGAGCTTGGATTGGGCAAGGAGTGGCCTCTCGAGAGGCATTCAACAACCAAACCCGCGACCGACCTGAGCAAGCGGGAGATGCAGAGTCGGCTCTGATTGAGCAATTCCCTCCTCTGTCCACACGAAGACGCGTGCCTGGCTGAAAAGCACGCCGCTTCTCTTCGTCTTCCGCTGAGTCGGCGTTTGAGCTCCGTCTGCTGTTGCCTTCGCGTCGTCTGAACGGCCAGGAATTTGATCAGTTGCGCTGAAATGCGGTCCATCGAGTCTTCGTCGTTGAATCCTTGGTGGCCAGTGACGGGAGACAATCGCGCTGACATAACCGACGCGACTAGACCCGAACTCGTGGCTTTCGTTGCCCCGTCACAGATTGGCGACGAACGTTTGAATCAGCGCAGCTTGTTTCCTTCGCTCGGCACTCCATCTCGGTTTCAGAAATTCCAGGTCGCGTTGATCGACGTTTCAGTCGTGACTTGTAGCCTAAGCAGCGATAGGAAGTGGCTATCAAGGTCCTGAGCAGCAGGCTTGAAGGCGACAAGAGCAAAGTGGCTCCAGATCTGGAGCATTTCAACCATTTCAAGACGACGAACGGCAAGAAGTGGGTGATTTTGGACCGAATGGCAGACAGAGGGTAGATCCAAGACCGGAACAAACCTTGGGCTTCCAGTCCGCAGTTTTCCCGAGTCCTCGGGTGACGAATACACAGCACAATCGCTCTTCTTCTTAAGCAGCAACTCCAACGCCGCTTTGATCGCTTCGGAGGCGCATTCCGCATCAATACGGCTGAGAAATCCACTGCAATCCCCACCTTATAGCAGCAGACAGAGCTTCAACGCGGCTGTTTCCAGAGCTGGCAGATTCTGGGCGATTCACGTCTCAATGTAGCGGACTAGCAGCAGATTGCCGGCAGTCAGCATCAAAACGGTCGTCTCCGAGCCGTTAACTGAACCGTTCGACTCGGTGCGAGTGCAAAACGGAGCCGAGGTCTTCTTCGCTAGAGAGCGGGACGTTTACGTTCACTTGAGCCAGGAAGCTCCGCGGTCCAGAGGGTCGACCAGAAAAGGGATGTTGAAGCATCTTTGCTGGGTCTGGTCGGCGAGGACGAGACTGGAGGTCAGTGCTTCCCTCCACTTCGTCTTGCATGCTCTCGACCATTTTATGAAGGTGCCGCGTCAGTCAGTCCTACGTCATTGACCGCCATTTGCTGCAGTAACGGCGCGATGTCAGCCTTCACAGGGTCCAGAAGGCCCGAAGACGTCTGGAAATGCCGCTGTCTGACACTGAGAAACTATCCCGTCTCACGCTCATCCTGCTGTTTCTCGGCGCCGAAGACGATCAGCGTT
The DNA here is from genome assembly GCA_001712635.2 of Nothophytophthora sp. Chile5. Lineage (NCBI taxonomy): Eukaryota > Oomycota > Peronosporomycetes > Peronosporales > Peronosporaceae > Nothophytophthora > Nothophytophthora sp. Chile5. The sequence continues at coordinate 8,273 of MBAC02005173.1, forward strand.
CCCACTAGAGCGCATTCTTCCATCTACTCGCTCTGTTGCTCCATGCACTCCACACGTTCTCGTGTAAGCTCCAGCCAGTGCTTCACAACCCCACAAAACGAGGACATCGAGGCTTTCCACTACATCCGCCTCTCTGGTGTGCGTTGAAACTCCTCCTATCGCTGCTGATTCCTTGTGCGGAGACTGCGGATCTCCACCAGATGCACTTCACTGTCCACGAGCTTCTTCTGTTCGGCTTGCACGCCTTTCACAATCACTCCGAACGTTTGCTTGGCCTCTTCGAGCTGTCGTTGCGTCGGAGCCACGCGTTGAATGGCTTCAAAGTAGTGCAAGAGCGCCAGCATGCACTTACAGAGCGTCGGAGAGGCCAATGAAGTGCGTCGCATGATATCCGTGGAGAAATCCGGGTGATTCACGTCGACTTTGACCCGATCGATCGGTGACAATCCCATACAGTCCTTATCATCGGTTCTAAGCCGATCTAACAAGTACATCTCTGCCAGGATCCAGAGCGCTTCAGTCCAGGTTGGAGGCACTCCAAGCAGCACGAAAACGACTTGGATCGCCAGTCAAGTGAGCTGCGGCGGGTGGGTTCGTGGTGGATGTCATCTCCACGATGTGGTACTTGTTGGTCGGAGTCAGCGCTTCGGTGACTTCTTGGACATCCGGCAGCATTGTCGACAGTTCTCGTTGAATCACTCGAGCGTTCCGGTTCGATCTCGTCTGCATCTTCGAACACCGCTTATCGTCAAGTAAGAAAGCGCGTTTGGCCTCTCGTTCCACGGCTTCTCGCTCTCTTCCGGATACAACTGTCCTCCACGGCATGATTGGCGTCGCCTTATAGCACTTCGCTATCGTCCTACCGAGCCACGCGGAAAGCGGTCTGTGAGGCTTCTTTTGCAGGAAACGCAGCGTTTTCCGTCAGGTAGTGACTTGACCTTTCACTCTTCGATGATGAAAAGAGAACACGATCTTGAGCACGCGCAGCAGATCGATCGTCGAGGCTCATGGTCACGGCGCCGAACGTCCAGCAAAGGAGGCTTGGGAGCAAAGCCACAGTCTGCAATGCGGTGGGTGATTAGTATCGGCTCTTGAGCTCGATCGCGTAGGTCACTGGGGGTCACTGACTTCCTGGCGACAAGAGACGTCGGATATTGGCGTCCAGTCAGCTGGAGCATTGCGGCAACATGGCGTGTGTCGATCCGTCTTTCCAGCATGGGAGCGGCCTGGCCACGAAGCGATAGTAGACAGCTGGCTGCAGTCTTGAACTCGAGCAGCGAGGCCTTGGACCTGAAGAGCAGCGTGACGTTGAGACTTCGCCGCACGTTCTCTCGGAAGACAGGTCGTTGTCAAGTGGAGGAGGTGGCTGTTTGCTTGGCTGCTGTATCAGTCGCTGAGATCGTCACCTCCTAGAGAAATGACGACCGTTTGTTTAGCTGGTGAAGGCGTCGCTGCAAACGGCCGAGAGTGATGATCCAAGGTGTGGAGAGCAATCTTGTCGACTGGAGAGTAGAGCTGCGATGGCAGGACTTCTCGCTGGATCTGATGCAACAGCAGTGCGCTCGCCTTCCATTGACATCGAGGTGTCGAATTCGACGAACAGCACCTGCGTTGCCTGGAGTCCGGCCTCCAGCACGAGACCTTCGAGTTGGTCGATGAACTCCTTCTGTCGGACTTGTTAGCCGATTTCCCGATAACGGTACCGAAGAGACAAAGCACCGCATGCGATCAGCGTAGTATTGCGTTGATCTGCTGTATCCGAGCCACTTTGCAGCTGATGTCGCACGTCGCTTCGTAAAAAGGAAACTGTGGATGCCCAGCGCTGGAGAGGAAGTCACCGTCACCCTCTTCGGGCAGATTCGTCTTCAAGGCGACCATTGCCAGGGTCAAAATCCGCAAAAGCTCCCAAGGAAGATGAGGTCTCGGCCAGTCAGGTGGAAGCTCTGCTGCAGGAAGAGCGGGCGATACGCGAGGAGTTCGACGAGCTGTTGAACCCGGAGCAGCATTAGACGGTTGAATGATTCCGTTTGGCTGGAATGCACTACACGATATTGGTAGAACCTTCTTTCGGCTTTACGACCGTTTTCGCTTGGCTTCGGGGCCGAATGTCTACCCAAAGCGGTCGTTTTGTTTTGATGTCGGGAGCCATTGCCGTTGCTCTGAGTGGAGATTCGATGGCCGTGATGGTGCGTCAAGTTCGAGGCCTTCATGTCTGGATGTGGCGATGGGAATGTTGACCTCATACAGGCTTCCTGTGGGAACGTATTGAGGAGCTTGTGTGTTGGAAGGCAAATGCTGAAGTGAATTACGTTGGTTAAGTGAGCTTTTGCATGCTCAATCTCTTCTCTGGTATCTGCAGATCACGGATATGCCTTGCTCTCAGCCTGCCGACACACGTGGACTGCGTTAACCTGCACCAAAGTCTCACCTTCAGATCCTACCGATCTGGTTGAAGTTGTCTTTGCTTGCCCAATCATATTGCAGGATGCAATATGATCCACCAATCAAATCACTGAACGCGCGCTTCAGAGCCAATCACCAATCAGGACCCGTGCCTCCTCATTCTTAGAGTCACCAAAGCATGGGCCAAGCGCGTGCCGTCCGTATAAGCGTGCATTAGCAGTGCCTGATCAACAGAACGGCTTCTCTCGGAAGTACGGATGCGACAGCGCCTCCTTCACCTGCGACCAACCAAGAAGAACGTGGCCGTATTAGTTTAAGGACGAATAAATACGCAATGACAAGACCCTCCTTCCATTGCTCACCGGTATACGGACGGCCGGGTCATACGTGGGCGTGCGGTTAAGTAAATCGAGTCCTTGTTCTCAAATCAAGACACCAGATTGTCATTCCTCTAGGCAGACATGTGAATTGATAGAAGCCACAAGGTAGCAGACCGCGCACCTTCTCCGACAGATCTGGCAGCAGGATGTTGTATCTGTAGCACGGACTGTCAAAGCTGAGTTTGTATGCCATAGGTAGCGATGGTATCCCAGGTCAGATGTGGTCCGTAGCACGGCGGAGAAGCTGTACAACAACAGATCCAAGGCATTCAAACGTTGGATTTGGCCACGCCAATTGGCTGCCTGCTTTATTAACACACCTTGCAGATCCGGCGGATCTGATCCAGATCGTTCTTCCCAGGCATCAACGACTTTTGAAGCAGCAGCTCTGCGAAGATGAAGCCGCAAACCGACAGGTCCACAGCGCTCGAGTAGGTTTTGCAGCCGAACAGGATCTCGGGCGCCCGATATCACAGCATCACCACTTTCGTCAGCACTTCTCCGTCGACTTCCTGTTCGTTCTGGCACCCGAGAACCGACTGTGTGCACGTGCCAGACCGAAATCCGCCAGCTTTACGCAGCCATAGCGGTCGTACAGCACGTTGGAGAGCTTGATGTCGCGACGCAGCAGGTTCTGGCTGTGGAGATAGATACTCCTGCGCCTCCAAAACCGACAGCATCACATGCCTCGCCTTCATATCAACCACATCAAAGCCAGAGATCATCAGTATTCCGGCAGACCTCAATCGTTCAAGACACCACAGCACTCGAGAAAGCAACCTCCGACTCTTTGAGCGGGTGGACCGCGCTCTCCTGACGACGTAGCAATAGTACCAGGTCGTGTTCGCAGAGCTCGAAGACCAGGAAGACGATGCTCAACAGTGGGTAACCTCGTGATTTCAACGATTAGTGTGCAGTGACCTCGCGAATACCTGGAGCGCTTGCGACCGATGGCCATATCCAACAGTCGGACGCAGTTCGGATGACTCGACGTTTCAGCAGCTTAATCTCGCGGATGTCCGTGACTGAGAACTGTTAGCACAAGGCGATACATGATGGCAATGCATTGGCATCAGGTCACAATAGCAGAATCCGAGCCAAAATGACTGAGATACCGAGGAACGCACCCCTCGCTGGCCTCGTTGTACAGCAACACGCGCTTGAGCGCAACGAGTTGCCTCCGCGTCGTGCAGTCCCGCACGCGGTACGCAATACACGGCACCGTACGTGCCTTCGCCGATGCGGTTGAGCTTCTCGAAATCCTCCACGTCGCGACAGCGGCCCCGCGGCTCGAAGTGGCGCGCCGCCGTCTCGGCAGCTACCGTCAATTGGAGCTCCTCACGCAAAAGATAAGAAAGTGCTTCAACAGGTCGGGACAGATTAAGCTAGATATTTCGAACTTTTACAGTAAATGTCCGCTAAATCCTCACTCATGCCACTAATACGTATTTTAAAACCAGCCTTTTAGGTGCCACTAGAATGTGACCTCCACTTTAGCGACCTGAACAGGCTTCGTACCGTATAAGTGATATCTCCATTGTAGATGGGAAGCCGGAAGAAGAGCAGGGCGAACGACAGACTCCACGTCATCCTGTGACCATCTCCCCACTCCCCTCCGCCTCTTCTTCACCAACTCGCTCATTCCCAGACTCGACCAGGAAGGTGGAGAACGCTTGACAAACAGCTCAAGATCCAGGTACGTGTTTCCTCTCGCAACCGAAGGGCGACATGACGGAAGCGAAGCCGACGCAGCCCAATCGGTGGAATGTCACGTGGGGGGGAGGCGACGACGCGCGACCGCATTGGCGACCACACAGCGGCTCGGTATCGCCATTTCAGGCGATACATCGACGAACATGACGAAGCCGTGGACGCAAGTCTGTTTGCCGAGTTGGTGAGCATCGAGGAGCTCCGACGAGAGCTGCAGCCGTATGAAGATGCTGGCGCGTTTCTTCGTCTGGCGCTGACCGGGGACTTGGTGGAGAAGCTGCAGCATCTGAACGGCGTGTTGGACTCGGCTTTTGCTGGCGGTCGTGTAGATGTACCAGAATGGCTTCGCAATTGGCAGGGGCAGCTCGAGCAAGAGCGGGACCAGCGAGCGAAGATGTATGATGAGTTGTTCCAGCACGAGGAACGACGCGAGGAGGCCCTGCCTGTGGAGTGGGAGGACCAGCTCGAGCTCTTGACTATGCTGAAAGCCGGGTTCGAGATGTATGCCAAGGCTTTCCAGCTGAAAGAGCACCCGTTGACCGACGCGGAGGAGCAGCTCGTTTCCGCTGCATACGACCTGTTGGTGAGGCGATTTGGCGTTGCGATTCCCTCACTTCCGGTGTGGTTTGTGGCCAATAGCGACGCCAGCGACGCGAGCAAATTGAGGCGCTTGGGGTTGAGCAGTAGCCGTCCGAAGTCTGGACCAGCGAAGAAGTCGTGGAGACGGCCTCGCAGTGGTGGGAGCTGCATCACCCGCATATCGTACGATTCATGGGCGCGTGCCATGTGGGCCAATCGCCGTATTTTGTGCATGAACGGACAAGATCGCTGGCGCTGTATCTTGGTGCGAGTCGCAAGACGCGGTCGGATGTGTGGAAACGACTGCTCGAAGCTGCTCGTGGCGTCGAATATCTGCATCGTCAGGGTTTTGTTCACAAGCATATGACGCCAGCTGATTTCTTGTGTGCCGAGTTCGAAGCCAAGACGCTGCTGTCAGGGATGGGGTTGGTCAATTGCGCGGCGTCCGCGCGGACACTCACGGCCGTCCCGCGGCTGGGGAAGCGCAAATTTAACTTGACCACGTTTGCGCAGTCGGCCTTCGACGTCCCGCACCTGACTATGAAGCGTCCGCGCGCGTGTCGGTCTGAACGAAGAGTGTCTGCTCCAGCATCGGCAGACATACGTGACGCTTGGAATACGAGTGGGGGAATTCCAGAGTGTCCGGTGGTTGAGGACAATATACCGTCGGTTGCGTCGGACATCTATTCGTTGGGACAGTGCGTGTTCGCATTTCTTGACTTTGCTGCTACGCGTGCTGGTCTCGGTACGGCTGGTTCCGTGGTGCAATGCCAAGACCTTCCATCACACTGTCCAGAGTATCTCGATGCGTCCGAGTGGGATCTCATCCATAAAATGTGTGCCACCGACCTCAATCACCGCGTCAATATGACTTACGTCATAGAGAAGATGCAGGAAATCGCATATCCTGTGGTGGAGGAGGAGGAGGAGGATGGCTCTCGCTCGACGGTGGGGAATCTGGATCAGCAAGTACTTCCTGGATGGAGTGATACTACCGTCGGAGAATTCCTCGGTGAGTTCGACGGGTTCAGTTCGGAGCCAGGTGAACCGACGCGGAAGGCTTTCACGCGTTTGTTGCAGCTTCATGGGGTGATGAAGGAGGCAGTTCCGTCGCCAGAGCCAATGGTCGTCAACAAGTACCTGTCGTTGCTGTCGCGAATCATGGATGCGATGGATAAGCGGTCGTCGTTCAGCACATCAGTCCAAGCCACTGGATCGAGGTACATCGATCAGACTGCGCTAACGTTCAATGCGGAGATTGAGCGAGTGTTCCGCTTGCTGAATGTCCATGAGGGCCTGCGCGTTGATTCATCCCCGGCTTTTGAAAAGAGTTACTTCGATAAAGTTCAAGCAATGAACCGACCGCGTATCGAGACGTCGGTTGGTGAAAGTGACGGATCTGCTGACTCGAGCGAAACCCAAACCAGTGACGAAGATCGGCGCGAGCTAGAGGCAGTCCAGCAGCATTTGGACAGACAAACTGGAGAACGACGTGACCAAGGCAATAATCGAGCATCAACTCTTCCGCGATGGTTTATTCCTCAGTTTGAGGTTGAAACCGGTGCTTTCATCGCGGCTGGGGGGTTTGGCTCGGTCTACCGTGGCCAATGGTTCGGCATCGAAGTGGTGGTGAAAGAGATCATTCCTAAGAAGAGGGACACACAACAGAAACGAGCCGAGTTCCTTCGAGAAGCGAATACGTGGTTCCAGCTGAACCATAGGAATGTGGTCAAGATGTATGGCGGCTGCCACGTGGGCCGATTGGTTTTCGTTTGCGAATATGCATCCCAAGGGTCCCTGGATTCATTCTCGAAGGCAGACGGTCGAGATCCACTCGTGATTTGGTCGACCTTGCTGTCGGCGGCAACGGGGTTACGCTATTTGCATGATGTCGGCGTTGTTCATGGCGATCTGAAGGGGAACAACATCCTGATTGGCAAGGATGGCGTCGCGAAACTGACTGACTTTGGTTTGAGTTTCTTTCGCAAGAACGTGGACTTGGAGGCGGAACAAGGAGCGCTCGGCGCGTATCGCTGGAAGTCACCGGAGTGTTTGAATAGAGGAGTGGCAACTTTCGAGTCGGATATTTTTTCTTTCGGAATGTGTATCATTGAGGCTGTGAGTGGTGCACTTCCGTGGGGGAATGGCCTGGTCGATATTGCTGTCAAGTATCATGTGACGAAAGGAGAACTACCTCAGCGACTGGCTGTGTTCGAGGACGAGGAGTGGTTTTTGGTGCAGCAGATGTGTTGCTCGGACCCAAAACAGCGCCTGAATATTGTTCATGTGGTCGTCCGTCTGACAACGATCGTGAAACGTCGAGACGCAAATCGACGTCAATTGCTCCAGACAACCTACAAATCGGATATGCTGGCGGATCGAGAGAACGAGAAGATGGGTGCGCATACGGGCGGACTAGATACACTTCTGCAGCTGGTGCAGTCTGGGGTGGCCAGTCGCCAGAACGCGGCGAGATACGCGATGCAGACCTTCTCGGCACTCACGCAAGGCAACGTTTTGGCTAAGCAGGAGGTGCTGCAGGTCGTGGAGCTGTTCCATAGCGACGACACGAAGCAAAATTGGGCAGCCATTGCATTGGACTATGTGGATTGTCCGTGTTCTGCAATTCGAGCGGACGTGACGTCGTGGTTGGTGGAACTCATTAAGAGAGAGAATGACGGATTGCTGAAAGTAGAAGCCGTTCGCGCGATTGGTGACATCGCGAGCGACGAAACCAGTCGTACTTTGATAGTGAGTCATGGGGCCATCCCAGCGTTGCTCAAGATGATGCGTGCTGGTTCAGACGCAGAGCAGGTTGGTGCAGCACGGACTCTGGGGTGTTTAGCGATTGGCTGTGTGAAGAACCAAGTGGCGATTGCGGATGCTGGAGCGATTGATGCATTGGTGAGTTTAATTGTGCGTGGAAGTTACCAACAACGGATTGAAAGTGAGTTAGCACTGCGTCGGTTGGCGGAAGGGAATGATGAGATTGAAGAGATTGTACACGACACATGCTTAGACGCGTACTGGGAAATTCAAGATGATCCAACACATCGTGATGCAGCGCGAATGCTTGATGAGATTGACGATACGCTCGGTGAGGATGAATGGAAGGAAAGGAGTTCATTTCCTGCTTTGGTGGATTTGATGCTGAACGGCGACGACCAACAGAAGGACGAGGCGCAGACAGTATTGTTTGCTCGTGGTCATGATCGAAAGAACGATTGCGTGAAGATTCCCCGTGACCCCGTTGCTATTTTGATCGGATTTGTTCGAGTCGGATCCGAAGAGGAGAAACTTGAGTCTGCGCGAGTGCTGGGTGATCTTGCGAAAGGCAACGACGCGACTCGACATGCGATCGCCCAGGAGGGAGGCATCGCTCCGCTGGTCGCGCTGGTGCGGGATGGAAGGACATCGCAGAAAGAGAAGGCGGTGGAAGCGCTGGGTCGTCTTGCGGACGGCAACGGTGCGACTGGAATTGCGATCTCTCTGGAGGGAGGCATCGCTCCGCTGGTCGCGCTGGTGGTGGACGGAACATCTGACCTGCGAAGGTATGCCCTGGATGCTCTGAAGCCACTGGTGAATCTGAACGATGAAATTAGGCATGAAATTTGTGCTCCGCTGGTCGCGCTGGTGCGGGGTGGATCGGATTCTCAGAAAGCGAATGCGGAGGAGGCGCTAGGTCTTCTTGGTGCTGGTAACGACGCTACTGGAATTGCGGTCAGTCGGGAGGGAAACATCGCTCCGCTGGTCGCGCTGGTGCCGGATGGAACGGATCTGCAGAGTTCGGAGGCGGTGGAAGCGCTGGGTCATCTTGCGGACGGCAACGACGATAATCGAATTGCGCTCGCTCGCCCGGGAGGGAGGCATCGCTGGTTGCGCTGGTTAGGGATGGAATGGATTCGCAGAAAGCGGATGTGGCGAAGGCGTTAGGTCGTCTTGCGGCCGGCAACGATGCGATTCGAATTGCGATCGCTCAGGAAAGATGGTCGCCCTGGTGATTGAGCTCGTGAAAATTGAAGCGGGGGAACACAAACAAAAGCCCAGCAGCCACGCAGCAGAAGAGAATGAATCTGTTCCCCCCCAAATTCTGGAAGCAGGTGTGGTGCCGAACAGACAGGGAACGCGGCTTTGGTGGTGGGGGATCTTGATAATGAAAATATAGTACTGAACAAGAAATTGTGAGTGCGAGCCGTATGACCATTGCAGTACCTCGAACAAAGCGGAGAGGATGTTCAAAACGAAAGTTCGTTATGATGCACTGCTCCAATGCCACAATGAAGGGGCGGGTGTACCAAGTGCTTGGCCCAGTCAAATAAATGACCGAAAACCCGTCAGACGATGTCTGCACAAGTGAGAGTAGGTGCAATACGATGGCGGCGTAGCTCTAGCTGAATCCTTCGAGAGCTTGCCATTACGAGGTCCCTAAGCTCTGGCAATGGACTGGACGTCGTCTTCTGGGTCTTTGAGCACTATTGCTACGCCGCCATGAGAGCTCGGTCAATCCGTTGAAGGAGTCGAAGGTTGCCATCCCAATGCTTCTTGTCTTGTACTGTGGGGAGTTACCGCTCTGACTGAAGTGCTCATTTGTCTCTGGCGTTGGCTTTGCGTACGATGCGAAAGCGAAGCGCATGATGTTGTCGGCACTACAGGCGCTTTTTGTAGCAGAGTCTCCATCTGACTGAGACTGCTTCATCTTTGAACGTGGCAGACGCACTTGCGGCAAATTGCAGGCGATTTGTCACCGAGTCCCGCTTGTTTCAAGACATTCTGGACTTCCGTCACGTCGCTCTCCGCAGCGTTCTCGTACGTGTCGACGGCAATCTCACTGGCGTTCCGCACGTCATAAAAGATCTGGAGCAGGAGTTGAAATCCGGACGCGTCCAGCTTCGTCAGCTCCTTCAGCCTGAAAGGAGGTGTGTCGGCTTCGAACCACCACCACCACTCAGCAGTCTGTACCTGCGTTCGCCTTCCAGTAAATCCTCAGGCTTGACGTTGTACGCCGCCAGCACCAAGATCGCCGCTACACCACACGCGAACAGACCAGCAACTCTGGGAGGAAATCCTAATTCTTACTCGTGTCACCAATCTGCATCTTAAAACCAGCCTTTTAGGTGAACAGTACCGGTAAGAAAATGCCTACCGGTAATCAAATCATGCAAACCGGTGTCTGACTGTTCCCATTCAAACATGGAAGACGCAGCGCAGGTGAACGCGCTGCTGGAGGCGATGGCGACGTACTCGCCCACGATCCCAGAGGAGCTGGTGGAGTACTATCTGCAGCAGGCAGGCTTCGTCACCAACGACGTGCGCATGTGCGTTCCCTCCTCCCCCCCTCTCACAATCCCTCCTTCGCACCAACAAGCGACGGCCATGCTAACATAACACCCTTTTTCGTTTGTTTTGCAGCACACGAATGATCTCCCTGGCGGCGCACAAGCTCATTCTGGACGTGACGCACGACGCCATGCAGTACCAGCGCATCCGGGCGCAGAGTACGTCGTCTGCGCCAACAGCAGCCTCGTCATCGTCAGCCTCTCCAGTAGCGCTGCTGCAGGCGGACGGCGGTGCTACGGCCGGCAGTCGGACCGTGCTCACTATGGACGACCTCGCGGCCAGGTACGGGCGTGACAACTTCACTCCTTTGCTGATCGATCGGTGGTTATCCGTTAAATGAGTGTGCATGCTGGTATTTGCGGGGTCTGGTAGTCTGAAGGAGTTCGGCGTGAACATCTGCAAGCCCGAATATGTGAGCGACGCAGCTCAAGAGCCGACGGCGTGAGAGATTCAGCACGCATCACTATGGTAGCAGTGCAAGGCCACGCATAATCCGAGTTCTCACGTATTTATTCCCGCATTGTCGAGCTCTCTGTTGATATGTGCGTGTGTGCTGACACTGACCTTCTAACCCTCCTACAACTCAATGTGTTCATCCACCGGCTTCTCCTCTGCAGCACGCGCCTTCCTCTTGGTCTTCCGCTTACTGGCAGGTGGTTCGTCCGCACCCCCATGTTTCAGGATGTCGTCCATGAAGTTGGTCTTCTTCGGGTCGGCTTGGAGCGCCGCCGGGTACTTTTTCAGCAGCCGCAGGAACATGGTGGGCTCCTGTCCTTCGTACTTGGCCAGTAGGGCGTCGACCGCCGCGTCCTCCAGCTCTTCCTCCGGTGCGCCATTCTCGGTCAAGAAGTGCACCAAGCGATCGCGGTTCGCACTGCCCACAGTGGCGGCGGTCTCGCACCGACAGGCTTCTTTCTGCGCTGCTTGGTAGGCAGGGCACGCGATCATCTAGTGCATCAAGACAGACAGCTCAGTCCCCGACGCGAAAGAGTAGAGTCGTTGACTCCCGCGACCGCCTACCGTGGCGCCAATGGAGAACAATTTGGCGGTGGAGTGGCACTCCTCGCGCTCGCTCCGATCAGCCACGGCGTCGCATTTCTCCTTCATGCACTTCTCTAGGCGCTTCTCGCACTTGGCCTTCTTCATCCCGCACGTGCTGTAGCACTGCAGACCCAGCAAAAGGGGGAATCACACCCCAAGCACAGTCAGTGTGTCTCTGGCCTTTGATCCCATGCGCCTAACGACCCAGTTCGCCCTGGCGCGTACCGCGTCGTGCCAATTGCAGCACTCGTGGAAGTCTGAGCCGGAGCTGATGGGCATCGCCGCCGTGCCGCAGCCATTGGCCGTGAACACAAAGTCCCTGCGATCAGCAGCAGCGCCGGCAAACCAACGGGAAATGCATGAGTCAACACTAAAGGAGCGATCAAGCAATTAAAACGCCAGCGTTCCAAGCTCCTCACTGCTTGGGGACCGGTTTCTTGCCAGAGCGGCAGCTGAAGGGTGCGCAGGGCTGGCTGAACTCGCTGAAGTCCGGCATCATGGCGGCCACGCAGCCCACGTATAGCGCGCTGCTCCAAGCGCAGAGCAGCAGCAGCACACGCGAGCTTGCCATGTTCCCGCTGTGATTCCGTCGTCAGGTTTTGGCTCGGATCTTTTTGGCGAGCGGGTCCACCTGCGGTCCGGAATAAGTGGGACGAGCATTGATGTGACCACACTAAATCCGGGAAATATAGTGTGGTGGACACTGATTCGATTCGAGCCAACAAAGGAGCGTCCAGCGAGATGGTTCCGAGATACGCGGGAGATTCCGAGTAGAAATGCGATGCATATCTCGGAGAGATGGAGAGCTCTGCATCTCGGGAAGATGCAAGGCCACAGAGCAATACGGTAGAGCGACGGGTACTGAAGATGCCTCGATTGACATGACAGCGTGACACGAGTTGTCGATGAAAGAAACAGGAGAGGAAGCGAGTGAGCCAGTTCGCATTGGAGCAGAAACACGAGGTCTGGCGCGCAAGCGGCAAAGCAGCATGCAGCGAAATACCCCCCCGCCACGCCGCGGTACCGGTATCGTCTACTGTCGCAGCCTGCGTCTTTGTCCCACGTGATGCGGCGTTGGTCGATGTCCGATCTGCGAGAAGTCCTTGCGGCCGTCGATGGAAATCCGATCCTAGCGACGGCCCGTATCGTAATCGTATCCGACACCGGTTCAGAAGAAGAAAAAGAATCCGGTCTTTCGGGAGGGAAAGCCAAGGGAATCCAAGGATCAGCATTGAGCTGGACCACGGAGCTGGCGCTCAGAAAGGTCGAGTAATGGCGCACTCGCATTCACAAGCGCAACAAATGGGTGACGTCGAGCGTCTGCAATCCAGAGAGCTCGCCACCCGCCACTGTCCCGTCATCGCAGTTTAAAACCCTCAGTGATTCTTTCACCCACCTTGTTTTTCCGAATCTTTGGTCCAGACCAATCGCACGGAGCTGCTGGGATTCCCATCATTTCGGAACAGAAGCCCAAACACACAGGAACACCTCGCTTCCACCCCAAGCTTGAGCTCAAGAGACGCCCGTGCCCGACGCTTCAAGTGTCGTGCTCTCTCATCTCCCCTCCCCCGTTCCAGCTACCCACCCAACGCTTTGGAGTGACCCCCGGACTGCAGGTCTTGCATCCACCCATCCCCGTCTGCTCGTATCGCTTGGGTTCCCCACGCAGTGCGAGTCCGATCTCAGTGCCTCGCCACCCCCGCTGTATGGCGAAGTTTGCTGACTGCATTACCTGGACCACCCTCGACGTCGTGTACGTGGCTGCAACCTCTCACTCCATCACGATCAGCGGAGATCCGCGTCCCGATTTAACTGCACGGGACGCCTTGGTCTCCGCTAAACGTTTTTTCTTATTTTACTTTAACTCTGGACTAACCTCACATATCCATCCATGTCGTTCGCCATGTGTAGCTTATCCCAGAATATACGCAAGTCGGCGCGCCCCTTATTAGCGGTTTCGAGTGCTCAGACCCCGAAGCGCCACCTCCTTTAACGGCCCAGAGCTTCCTTAGTCCGCGACTCGCCGACTGACCCTCAAGCTCTCAACCGCCAGCCCGATCAGCGGCGCGAGGACGATGGGGGCGACCATGATGAACGTCGGGGAGGACGACGGCGGCTCGGGATCCGGCTCGAGCGCCGGCGAGAGCGACAGTAGTGGCGGCAATAGTGGCAGCGGGTTAATACGAAGCCACGGCCGTCGAGCGGCCACTCCGCCCACTGCGCCTCGAGCCAAAGAGCAGGTGAAGCGTCGTCACGCTCCGCCGCCTGTTGCCGACGCGGCCGGCTCTGCTTATCCCAGTCAAAAGCCACGGCGCGACGTCAAGTCCAACACCGCGGCGCCTAGGAAGGTGAAGCTGCAGCCGTTGACACAGGACGCCAAGCCCAAGAAGAAGAGCGGCGCGATGACGCAACCGCAGCGGCTGTTCGGCGGCTACGGCACGTTGAATCCCGCGAAGGCCGAGGCGGAGGCTCAGGCCACGTCGTGGAAGTCGAACGTCGAGAAGTGGCAGTTGGAAACGCACCAGACGCTCAGTCCTCGTGGTGCGACCAAAACCGCGAAGAAGCTGTTGAATGTGGCGCCGCGCAGTCTGGCCGGTCGTTTGAAGGCGAACTTCCGCTCGCCGCGCGGGTCGGAGGAGTCTGGCGACGACTCAGAGACCTCCACGAGCTCGTCCAGTTCGTCCTGCAGTTCCAATAGCCCGACGAGTTCTGTGGCCATCCCGATCGAAGGGACGTCAATCGGAGACCAATGGGATTCTCCCGTGGCCAAGCCGACCGGCAGAGCGGCGAAGCTCTTGGAACGCACTCCGCTGCTGAAACCTCTGCAGGCCTTGGACTCCACGACCGACATCGAGTCGGGCAGCTTGCTGCAAGGCCCTCAAAGTGACGCGCATCCGGACATCAAGACGGAGCTGACGAAGCTCTGCATGCTGTCGTACCCAGTGATCTTCACGTACGTGCTGGAGTTCCTGCCTGGACTCATCAGCATGATGCTGGTGGGCCACATGGACTCGCCCTTGACCAAGCAGTATCTGGACGGCGTGGCGCTCTCGACCATGTGCATGAACCTGACGGGCATCGGCTTTGGCTTTGGCCTGGCCACGGCCATGGACACGCTGTGCTCGCAGGCTTACGGCGCCGGCAAGCCGAAGAAGCTCGGCATTTACCTACAGAGCGGCCTCATCGTGTTGGGCCTGACCCTCATCCCTGTATTCCTGATCAACTGGTTCACGGCCGAGTTCTTGATCCTAATCGGCCAGCCGGTCCAGGTGGCGCAGTTGGCGGGGCGCTTCAGTCGCATCCAGCTGGCAGGGATCCCGTTCCTGTACGTGTACGAGATGCTGAAGAAGGTGATGCAGGCGCAGAATGTGGTGTTGCCCATGGTGTATATTGCCGTGCTGAGTAACGTGGTGAACCTGCTGTTGGGGGTGTATCTGGTGTTCTACACGCCGCTGGGCTACGATGGCTCGGCCATCGCCCGCACGCTGTCGGAGGTGGTGCTTCCTCTGGCGCTCGTGCCGTACTTCATACGCAACCCGCACATCCCGGCCGAGTGGTGGCCTGGCTGGCAGCCCGCGCAGGCGATGCGGCATCTCGGCGCCTTCCTGAAGCTGGGCGTGCCGGGCATGTTCATGATGCTGCTGGAGTGGTGGTCGTTCGAGATTATGGCGGCCTTCGTGGGCTGGCTGCCCAACAGCGTCGTGGCCATCAGCGTGCACTCGGTGCTCGTGAACGTGTCCACCATGGCGTTCAACGTGTTCCTGGGCATCTCCGTGGCGGCCAACGTGCTGGTGGGCAACTACTCCGGCAGCAACCGCCCGGAGCACGCCAAGATGGCCTCGACGCTGGGGATGCTGCTGTCTGTGTCGCTCTCGGCGTTGC
>MBAC02005180.1:0-44939 GCA_001712635.2 Nothophytophthora sp. Chile5
TCTTCAGCTCGTTGTAGAAGTTGGTGACGACCTCTTGCCACGGCACGCTGATGGTGACGATGACGCGCTCGTCCTCGAGGTACACGAGGTTGGTCTGCACGCCGCGCTTGTCCTTGGCGAGCGCCAGTACGGGCCCCAGATACGACGCCGGCGTGATGATCGACGCCTCCACCATGGGCTCCAGGATCTGGTGGTACTTGGTGGACACGGGGAAGGCGCCCGGCGTCTCCACGTTGTAGCGTTCGCCCTCCGGATCGACCACCGTGTACGGCACCATGGGCGCCGTGACCAGCACCTGCATGTTCTGCTCGTCCGAGAGCCGCTGGTGGAAGACCTCCATGTGCAGCAGCCCCAAGAAGCCGCAGCGGAAGCCCATGCCCAGCGCGCCGCTGGTCTCCTGCTGCGCCGTCACACTGGCGTCGTTGAGCGTGAGCTTCTCGATGGCGACGCGTAGATCGTCGAAGCTGCAGTCGTCTGTGGGGTACAAGCTGGCGAACACCATACTGCGCGCTTCCTGGAAGCCCGGCAGCGCCTTGAGTCCGGCCGACGCCGCGCCTTCGCGGAAGAACGTGTCTCCGACTTTGGCTTCCGTGGTGGTCTTCATGCCTGCGATGATGTAGCCCACTTGGCCAGCGTAGAGGCCGCCCGTTTTGTAGCGACCTGGCAGCAACAAGCCCGTCTCCTGGACGTCGTGCTTGGTCTTTTGGTGCGCGCTGTAGATCTTGTCGCCTGGGAAAATGGAGCCGTCCACGACCTTCACGAGGCACACAGTGCCTCGGTAGTCGTCGTAGTAGGAGTCCACCAGCAGACAGCGCAGTGGCGCCTTGGCGTCGCATTCTGGCGGAGGATCCAGCCGTTCCACCACAGCAGGGAGCACGTCAGCGATGCCCTCGCCACTCTTGGCTGACGTGAGCAGGACCTCGTCCGGATCCACGTCCAGTAACCCCGACAGACTCAGGATACAGTCGTCCACCTGGGCGTGCGGCATGTCGATCTTGGTCAACACAGGCACCACGCGAAGGTTGCGCTCTTTGGCAGCGTAATAAGTGGCCAGCGTCTGCGCCTGGATGCCTTGCGAACAGTCCACAAGCAGCAGCACGCCTTCACAGGCAGACAGCGAGCGGTTCACCTCGTAGCTGAAGTCCACGTGGCCCGGGGTGTCCACGAGGTTCAGCAGGTACGCGCGGCCGGTCTCCGGGTCGCGGTGCACCATGGAAGCCGTCTGCGCCTTCACCGTGATGCCGCGCTCGCGCTCCACCTTGAGGTTGTCCAGATGCTGCGCGCTTTCGCGCTCTTGCCGCGAGATGTTGCCGCTTACTTCCAGGAGTCGGTCGGCCAGCGTCTACCGAGCCATTGCAGAGCAAACCCAGTTAGATGTGGAGGCTGTAGAGCCGAACTAAGGTCCCTAGCTGTATGTCCATATGTATGGAGAGGTAGAGAAGCGATAGCACGCACCGATTTGCCGTGGTCGATGTGCGCCACGATGCTAAAGTTGCGGATGCGGTCGGGTGTGAACTCCTCGAGGTGCTCAGTCACGTAGGGACCCACAGTCTTCGGCGTGAGCTTCGTAGGCTCCTCCTCTCCCTTGGAGGCGGAGGCCAAGCCGCGCAACTGCAGTGGAGAGGCGGAGGACCCCGCGAGCGAGCGCAGCAGCGCCTGGCGGCGGCGCCAGCAATGGCGGACGAGCATCAGCCACTTGCGCTGGTCACGTTGGCTGCTGCTCACCCGTCCATCGGACGGGTTGGGTATTTGGGTGGGTTCGAGCTGCAACCCATTTTGGGCAATCGCACAATCACCCAGATTTGTCCTTTGGGGTTGAGCGAAAAGTCTACAAGAAAATACCCAAGTTTTATGAGAGTTGAAATTAGTAAGGGGTTGGGGTTCAACGTGTTCTACCAAGAAATAGAAGCCGACGACGTCATCGCCAACGCAGCGGGTTCCTTTTTATCATCCCCGTTTTAGAGACCGTCGCGTAAACACCGGTCAATTAGCCGTAACCCACTACGAATTACTTTGTCAAACGAGCAGCTCCGCATTCTGGTGTGGAGTTTTCTTCCGGCGGCGTTCGACGATGGGCAAGTTGAGGAAAGGACCGACCGCGCGCAAGTCGCAGGATGGCGGAGCTCTTCGACGCCGCCGCGCTGACACTGGAGCTCAGCGACGGCAGCAGCGAGGAGCTGCTGGACGCGCTGCTCTTCCACGACCTGGAGCTGGGGGTGGACCCGGAGGACGGCGGCGAGGCGGTGGACCCGGCGTCGACGTTGCTGAGCCACGATTGGCTGGAGGATGAGGCCATTCAGGCGCCAGTAGCTCTGCAGCACGAAGGAGGAGACGAAGACGAGGAAGCTGCTGCCACAAGCAATGCAAGTGCCGCGGACTGACTGGCTGCCTGCTGTGTGTAAGGGAAACTAATGCCGTGATTCCTTCCAACACACAGCACGAGATCGAGCTCTTGGCTCGCGAAGCGACGTTCCTCGAGGCGCAGCGCGACTTCTTGCAGTTCAAGGCGGACTCCGCGGTCTTTGCCGGGTGTAAGCGAGCCATACAGACCAGAGATGACGAACAGCGCAAACGACGCGTTCAAGGGGAGGCCAGTCAGCTGGAGGCGGCGAGGCGACACCGCAGCTTGTTGGCCGACGTGATGCGACAGCACAAGCGCAGCCTCGAGGACCTCCATCGGCTGTTGGCACAGGCCTCTCCACTCGTGCACTATGTGAGTCCTAGCACACTCACCCCCAATTCACGGCCTTCTCTATTAAACGGCGGCTAACTTGGTCTGTGTATGCAGAGGACGACGCTGATGACGCCCATGGAATCGTTCATCCGCCTCGGGAGAGACCCCGCAGCCCGGCGCCGTAAGCTGTTGGCCATGCGTGACGACAAACTGGACGCTGTGCGTCGATTCATCGCGGTTCAGTCGCGCGGGATCGACCCGGCGCGCCAGTTCTTCTACGTGGACACCTTCGAACGGTTCGGCAAGTTCTACACGGTGGACTTCAGCGTGTCGCTGCTGCGCGGCCTGACCGCGAGCGAGGTGGCCGAGGTCATCCAGGACCAGTTCGTGGTGCCGCGCGACGGCGTCTCGCGTCTGCTGGGCTGCGTCTCAAACCGCGAGTACTTCGACGGCGTCGTGGACACGTTCCTGCACGCCCGGACCGTGGAGCGCGTCGACCTGCCGCGGCGATCGAGTCACGACCGCGACTTCGTGATCCAGGAGTCCAACGCCGTCTTCTTCCTCAAGCGGTTCGTCGAAGGTGACGAGGCCGACGATAGGCTGGAAGGCGAGCAAGGCGAACTCACGGTCATGATGAGCGACTTCGTGGACGTCGACGAACTGCATCCGTATCATTCACACAGTCGGCTACGCAAGGACATCTCCGTGGGTATCACGCTGAGACGCCACGTCGGACCCGACGGCGTCGAGGGGGTCGTCATGAAGCGCTTCTCGTTCGTGAAGCACCATCTGCAGCACCGCGAGTCCAAGCCTGAGCTGGTGCACACGATCTCAGCTCGCGTGCTGTTGTGGGGCCAAGCTGTGCGGCTCTGCATTGCCGAGCGCCGGCGACAGAAGCGAGACGCTCCCAAGCGCGTCTGGAACACGCACACGTTCCCACGAGTCTCGCGAGCGGCGTCCGTGACGCCAGCGCGACCTCAGGCCAAGACAGCGTGCGCTGGAAGCGACCAGTAAGTTAAGAGGGAGCGGTAGTCTCGTGCGCCAGCCTGGCAGCAGCGCGTGGAGGTCCTACCGGTATGTACGCGTATGTGTGCGCTCATGTCGTGCGTGTTTAAGCTGGGCACATGCTACTCTTCGTTGCCTATCCACTCGTCGAGCAGCTTCGCTTCACTCAACTCCATGGGAAGACGCAGTCTCGGACCAGGGCTCGTAAGCCGCGTACTTGTACGTGTGCTCCATACACAGGAGCTCATGACAGACACGTCTGCATCTGTGCTGTAGCAGCACGGACGCCCGAGAGAGACGGAGGCTCGGAGCGCGTAGCTGGCGTTTGCTTGTCTCCATCCGCTTCAGGAGAAACGTATCCAGCCTTCTCTTTCTTCTCCCCCGACAGGTTCTGCATGTGCAACGCCTCCAGCGCTCGCGACGACCTCGAGCTCTGATAACTGCACGTCGGCATCGCATCGGTACTTCACCAAACAGTACGAGGGCGGGAAGGCGATGCTTTGGTGCTGCTGCACTCCTGGTGAGTGGCTGACAACGCTGTTGCGGTGCGCTGATGGCTTTACGGATTCGGTGAGCAGCTCCTCGAGCCTCGAAAGATCCGGAGCTGGGCGTGATCACGGACCACGTGCAAGGTCTTGCCCTCCTGTCCGCGCCGCCAGCGACCATCAAATGCGTGGCTTCCGCCTGTCCGACCGCTTGGGCAGTGGGACGTAACTCACCCGCACGCGTGACGTTTCTGCGCTGGCACGTCAAGCAAACACTCCACGCACTGGCCGCCAGCGTGTCAAGGAGTGGCATCTCGCCGGTGCCACTCCTTGACAGGAGCTACAGTATCCACGAGGATCGACGTGAGTAAGGAGAGGCAGGAGGTTCGTCAGTTCCACGCCACCCAGTCGACGCGTGCGGAGTCCACCCCTCTGAGCTGGCTCACCGAGGTCGACGGAGGCTTTCAACGCGGAATCCGTGACTCACGACGGGGGAGTGGACTCGACGGTGGGGAGGCGTTGCCTGCTCGAAGAGGTGTCGAAGTCCCTGCCCCATCTCAGTCTCGACCTTCTCTACTTCGTCCCGTGGGTGTAGAGGCTCGCTATTTGGCGGGTTCAAGGAAGAGGAAGGCTGGCAGTTGTGGCTAATGACCACCATCCTTCGTCTGCCTTCAGCCCTGAAGCGAAGTGTAAGTGCCCGCATCGACGCCCCCACCGTCTCCTTCGGCCTTCAGCCTTCAGCCGAGCGTCGTCCAGTCTTCTACCGAGTTTCTCGCCCAGCGCTGACTGCTTCCACCGCTGGGGACCGGCAGACGCGAGGCAGCAGGCAGATGAATCCGTTGGTCTGTGGCGTTGCGAACACCAGAGCGAGCCAACTGCGTGGCCAGTTTCCTTCGCGTCTGCCCTGTCGGTGGATCCTCTCGTACGAACACACATCCTCAACAAGACGCAGGCCTGTCGTTCGGTGGGGAGAAGCAGGAGGCAGGATACACTCGTGCAGAGACCGCTCGTGGGTCCAGAAACACGCTCGAGCCCGTCGCGTCACACACGCTGGTCAGTCCCTCCGCGACTGCCAGTCTGACTGGCTGGGTCTTGGGAGGATCTCGAGCTCATGCCACTCCCGCCGCGCTACCCTCCCACGTTGCGCCTGCCATCCAGCTAGTGGCTGCCAGCCCTTGCCGGTCCACGCGGCTGCCAAAGCAGCACGGCGCTCTGATTTCGCCGCGCTCGAGCTGACTAATCCAAATCCCAGCGCGAGATCTCGAGACCCGTGCTCCAGGCACGCCCATCTGAGCACTGGTGCGTGCATCCATCACTCGCGCTCCCGCAGGCCGAGAGCCCTCCGCTTGTTTTCTGCGCTGCGTTCCGCCCGCCAGCCGGCCAGCAAGCGTCTCCCGGACGCCAGCAGCGCTGGAGAGTGGCATCTCCGGGTGCCACGGCCATCACGCGAGGTTCAACCGTCGGCGCGAGTGGCGAGCTCTCTCTCGCTATCTTTCAACTTCCCAACGGTCCGCGTGAGTGCCTCCGCTGCATTACAAGCGCCTGGATTTCCTGGAAGGTTCATGCCAGCGTTGGCAGCGTAGCGAGAGGCCCCTGACGACTGGCCCACTGTGGTGACAGCTGTGGGCCTCACCCTTTGCCCAACTTTACGCTGGCGACGCGGCCTCCGCGCCTCCAGCTGCCTCCGCGTGCCACGCGAATGCAATCGTCGCTTGCCCCCAGCTGGAAGGAGCGTCCAAGGCTTCGAGGACGCGGCCGATGGCGGACGGACCTTATGGAAGGCGCCAGGCGGAATATATTGGGCGGCAGCAATGCTACACGTACACTCGATCTTATCCCCCAGCAACCGCATTCGTGCGACGTGCCAGTTGCCGCCGTCTGGCGTGGAGCGGCCGCCTGAGCCACCTGCGCGGCTGCAGCAGGCGCCCCTTGTCCTGGCACGCAGGCTCCTACTAGGTGCAACGTGGCGGGGCCCCTTCAACTCCTCGCCAGCTGCCGCAGTGCGGAGGTCTCCGAAGCGAGAGGATCGTCGTTACAGCCACCTGTCCGGCTGGAATGCTGGCGGGTGGTCCCACTGTTCGCGCCGCGGCCAGTCAGGCGGGCGGCGGCTGCTCCTCTTCCAGCAGCTCCTCCCTGGCGTGGCTCCCCCTGCCCCCATCCCACCCTCCCCCTTCTTCGCGACGCCGGCCGTGAGGAGAAGATGGCCAGCTCCTCCCCCATACTGGAGCGAGGTGACCGGCCGAGAGGGGCCTTGCTTCCCTCTCGACTGCCGCGTCCGTCTGCCAGTCTGCCTCTGGATCAACCGCGTGTGCGGCGACGGGCCTCCCTCCCTCGAGCGGCCGGCGCGAGAGACCGACAGCGCTCACTTCATTCTGGAATTCGGCACCTCGTGGATAAGAGCGACTGCTTGAGCTACCCCGCCCGCTCGACATGGTAGCGGGATCTATTACAAGCACCACCTCCTCCTCCGGCCTGGGCCTGACGGCGTCGCCCGCGGCCAACGGCCTCAACAAGTGCAGGTACAAGACGGGCAAGTGCACCAACACGCGCTCGAGCAAGCGCAACGGCCAGCCGCACCAGCTGTGTCTGTACCACCGCGACAAGGCCAACAAGATCCAGCGCAAGTTCGACCGCCAGAAACGCCAGGTGGCGCGCGTCAACAAGACCCGCGCAGGGGCCACATCGCCCTCCTCCATCTCTGTGCTAGCCGAGTCCGTGGGCTCCCCCTCGGGTTCCTCGGTCTCTTCGCCGTCGTCGTTCGCGGCGCTGGCGGCGCGCGACGTGGACATGTACTCGGACTCGGACTGCAGCCGCTTCTCCCTGGACAGCGACGCTGGCAGCACGGGGCTGTCCGAGAGCGTGTGGCAGGAGCTGCCTGCTGTCGCGGCCTCGTTCTTTGGCGGCGACTTCCCGGACGTGCCGCTCGCGGTCACGGCCGCGGGTTGCCATCGAAGCTATTTATCCTCGGACGAGATCGACTTCTTGTGCTCCGCCATCCTGGAGTAAGTTCGCGCCTCGCCACCCGAAGAGCTCGAGCGAGGGGCTAAGGAAGTCGAAGGCAAGCGCTGCTGTCGGCTCCTGGCCACCGGCTCGTCCCCAGGGTGGAAGGAGGAGGAACTCATAGTAGATAGGAACCATTGAATAGGCGTATATGGATGTGTGGATGGATGGAGACGTAGTGTCGTGGATGGAGCGGGAGAAGGAAATGAATGAGTCGTTCCAATTCGTTGCCGTGTCTTGTGCGTCGCTCCGCTCGAGACAGCGCCTTGTCTATTTTGGAGGTTCGAAGGCACGATCCGAACTGAGCAAGTCGACTCGGAGGAAGCGGCGTTCGTTCGTTGGCGTGGCCGATGGCGGAAGCGTCGCGGAGGTTTCGAGCGGCTGACTATTGCTTGCGTGAGGCCTGCTCCGTTTTGCGGGCGGGCGTTCTTGGCTTGCTTTCGAGTGCGCAGGAACCTTAGACAGGAGGCGTTGGCTGCGCCAATGACCCTCGGCGCCCGCCGCTTCTGTTCCTCGTCGAAGCATTCCCTGCATCAAGGACACACTCGCGTCCTTGCAACTCGACGAAGCTCCGCGGCACACCACGACCCAGACCAAGCGCCACACCTCCCGGGGCCGGTAGATCGGTCGAGCGCGGCGCGATGCAGACTGCGTCAGCGTCCGGACCGACGCCTTCGCCAGGCACGGCCGCTGCTGCAATGGCAGAGGCATCGGCTGCCGCGGCCATGCTGACGGCCAACCAGTTCAAGCTGCTGTACCTCATCAGTCTGTACGCCGTGGCGTCCAACTCGACGCGCCAGAACGAGCGCTGGATCCGCCACGTGCCGCTGCTGGTGCTCGTGTTCGAAGGCATTTTGAGCGACGCCTTCGACTTTGACTACGCGCCAGCCTCCATGCGACTCTCCTTCAAGGGCAAGACGCTGCGGCGCTGGATCAACTTCTCCCGTGAGGGCAAGGCGGCCATCGACGACCTCTGGGCGATGCATCTCATCAACGGCCTCAAGCTCTCCAGCGACGACTTCCAGCCCATTACCGCCTACCAGGTCTCCGTGAAGGGCCAGCTGGCCCTGCGCTTCCTGCCCCGGTACTTCCAGGACTCCGTGGACGCCTTCATCTATCCGCCAGCGCCATACGAACGCCGACTGTTCGTCGTGCGCTACGACGGCCAGCAGTTCGTGCTTCGCTCCGGGGGCTACAGCAAACACAGCACCATCACCGAGAGCGACGACGTGTCGTACGTCTCGAGTCCGTTCCTACCGCGCTGTCTACGCTCGACCGCGGGCGGCTACTACCTGCTCGAAGAGCGCAGCAACGCCGACCGAGCTCTCGAAAGCGCGCTGGGCGCCACCAGCATCACCAAGAAGACGTCCGAGGCCGTGACGCTGGGCGACGTGTACGCGCTCATCGGCGAGTGGGTGCCCTTCGGCGCCAACCAGATCGTGGCACTTAACGAGCGCATGGGCGCGCTGGACCGGTGCCAAGGCGGCATCCTCACGAGCTGCGTGGACAGCAACCCGACAGACACGCAGTTCCGCGTGCCTGTGGGCCAAACGCAGGTGCGCATCCTGGACTTCGACTTCGTGCGCTTCACCAACTTTGAGGCCGAGAGCCACTTCCCAGAGACCACGGGCATCGTGCAGGTGGAGCACTTCGGCATGCACCTCAACAGCGACGGCTCGCTCATCTACGGCATCAAGGTGGAGGCCATCATGGACCGCCTGGGCGACGACGTGGCCATCGACCACCTCGCGCGGCTGCTCGTGGATGTGCACCAGGACTCGTCCATGCTCGTGAACGACCTGCTCTCCCGCTACCAGCTCAGTCTGCTCGAGATGCTCTACCTGGGCGACTCGTTCCAGCGCAACAAGTACAACTGCATCCTGAGCAAGCAGATCCGCCCCAAGCTACCGGCGCAGGCATACGCGAGCGACCCGCGCTTCGCGAACGAGTTAGCGCAGGTGCTGGGCGACATCCACGCGAGCCACGACCTCACGCCGGATGACGTGCTGGTCGTGGGGAAGGCTGGCTGTCTCTTCTCAGGCCCCAACGTCTTCCGCTACGAGCACGTCTTCACGGTCTACGTGGGACTCGTGTGCCGCGACATCTTCATCAAGAACTTCTTCGCGCGCACCTTCGTGCTGGACGCGACTCTCAAGGAAATCCGCCAACTGCTGCACAAGGTGCATCGCCATCCCGCCACGGTTCTGCAGGTGCGTGAGAAGCTCTCGGCGGTCTCCAAGGACACCATCCTGCTGGCCGAGACGCTCGAGTATCTGCTGGATTCGCTCGAGAACGTCGAGCTTTCGCCTTCTGGAGGACGGAGTGGATGTGGAGACGACGAAGAAGAGAGCGGCGATGGAAGTGCCGGTGAGAAGAAGGACAGGAGGCGAGCCCGCAGGGGAGGCGACTCGGAGGTGGACGCCAAACTGTTCCAGGTGCTGGCGCTCCCACAGCTCAAGGCGCAGACCATCATGCGCTGCCACGACTCCATCAAACTCATGGAGAACACGATGCTGCAGCTCGAGCAGCTGCAGATGATCGCCGAGTCCACCGCCACGAACCAGCTGGAGGCTGCCTGCGCTCGCGTGAACCTCAGTACACGGGCGCTCATGACTGCCACGGCGCAGCAGACGCACCTGGCGGTCACACTACAAGCGCTGCAGTACTTCGTGGGTGGCCTCTTCGTGTTTGACGTGGTGGACCGACTCACGGGTGGCACGTGGAACGGCCACATCCCGGACTGGGCCACTCGCTATCTCATCGAGCCCGTGCTACGCCATCCGTTCCTCTGGTGGGGGCTCAATATCGTCGTCTTCGTCCTGTTTCTCGTGGCTCTCGCAGCGCTTTCCCGCTGGCTCACCGGCTGTTCGCTTGGCTGGTGCGAGGCCTCCTTCGAAGTCAACCGCAAGATCTCCCTCGCGCGGCTTGACGAGCTGCTGACATCGCGCGAGGTGAGCTGTAGCATGGCCGTGCACAAGGTCGGCGGACAGACAGCCAGTCGCTTCCGACTGCTCAAGTGGCAGGAGACGGACGCGACGCTCTGGGGCGGCGTGCTCCCCGAGGTCGAGCTCTCCTTTGACGAGAAGCACGAATTCCTGTTGTACGTGTCGCTGCGCTATGACGGCAAGCGCAAGCCGTGTGTGCTGGAAGACGCGTGCTTCCAGCGGTTCGTGGAGCTGTTCACGCGCGCCGAGATCTTCGTCGAGGAGCTGTTTCCATGAACAGGCCGCCCCACACACGTGGAGAGGAAGCCAATGCCCAGCGAACCACTGGCAGGCGTAACCAGTAAGCGGGAGGTCACAGTGGCAACGGCGAGTCGTGTAGCCACCCGTTCCTGGATCAACAGGTCGCAAGGAGAGCCGCGTTCGTCGGGCGATCTCAGCCTGCAATGCTCTTAAGCGAAAGCGGACGATCCACAGGTCCAGATCGCCCATCAATCGTTATCGGCAAAGGTATCCGGGTAGAGTGGAGCATTAGGAAGGAACTGCCGTTGGTCTGTCAACGTAGCGCACGCCAGACACAGCCGCTGCGTTTGTTGCTTCGAAACTCTCGATCTGACGTGCGACGCAATCCAAACAGACGTGACCACTGCGAGGCTTATCTTCCACTGTGGTAAGGACGCATACGCCATTGCCAGAGGGGGTATCGACTGTGGCGGCCAACACAGCGCCTTCGCTGGAGAGCGGCATGCAGACGACGCGCGGTCTGCATGCCGCTCTTCGGAAGTTGCGGTTCCGACCATCACTCTCTACCGGTTCCGGTACTCGTTCCGGTATTCACCCAACACCCGCCCTTTAAATTTATAATCACCAATTTGGGTATCAATTGTGATCAATTATGAAAGCACGTGAACGGTGAGGCTGGGCACTGGCGAAATCGAAAGAAGCATCACTCCCGAGCAATCTGCGCGTAATCAGATCGCTGATTTCGGTTGTTGTTACGGATTGTTTTGGGTGCATGGAGTGATGGGATCTAGATTCCAGGTCGATGATTGGCAGAAATTCGCGATACCGGTATTTATTGCCTGCCTCTCGCTTTGCATATTTTGGGGATCCGTTTAGTTTGGGATCTTGTTCTTGGCGTGTCGCACCAGCACAAACGCACAAAATACCTCCCCACTCCGCGAAAGGCTCCATCGAGGAAGCGTCGAAATATGGAGCGAGAACCACAGCCGCCAGCCGCCTACGACTTGTCAAGCCTTCTAGGCTCCAGGGCGCGCCAATGCCAGCAGCCGTGCCCTCAGCTGCCAAAGCTGGCGCATCTTCTACAGAGGAACGGCGACTTCCCCATGCGAATGCCGCCGCCAGCGATTGACGCGAGCGCTTCGGCCGTGTACGAGACACTGATGCCTCGAGAGCAGGACGCGACAGCCGCGCCACATTGCGTGCAGCTAGGGAGCAGTGAACATACCGAGTTTACAGATCGCGTGATGAAACGGCGAGCGTCGGAGTGCGAAGACAGCGGGGACCAGGAATGCGTCACGCCCTCCGGTTCGTCCAAGAGGTGCAGGGGGAAGTGGCGCAAGCCCACGTACCTCATTCGGAAGGTAATGTCTATGACATGGAACAGGATGTGGGCGTTTTCCCTGTTATTGGGCAGAAAGCGAACGTGTAATCGATGGCCGTCTATGTTGTTTGGTGAGTAGGAGGAGAAGTGCGAGCTGCTGGACCACATCAAGGAGCTGGAAAACCAGGTGTCGTTCCTCCAGAACCGCACGAACATCGTGGCGTGGCAAGCCAAGGACCGCAATCAGATCGAGAAGGAGATCAACAACAACCAGCTGCGCGACTCGGTGCGTCAGCAACAGCTGCACGTGCTCACGGCGCAGTCCGCCTTCTCGGAGCTCACGCACACCGTGAATAACCACTGCCCCATCGAGACGTACATTCGCCTTGGCCGCGACTGGGCTGAGCGCAACGAGACCCTCGTGAACCTCAAATCCCAGCAGTGCCAAGACGCCGTGGAGTTGGTAGAGAAGCGCACGCAGTTCATGACGGAGGCACGAGAGTACACCGAGAACGCTCAGTTCGTGGACGAGTCGGGCGATTTCTGCTCGATCCGCTTCGACGTCACGCCACTCGAAGGCCTGAAGACAGTCAAGGAAGCGTTCGAGTTCATCCAATTCCACATCAAGCACATGGATACCAAGCCTCTGAACTCCAAGTACACGTGCACCAGCGACCACGGCCCGGACAACAGCGTCTTGCACCGCCGTCTGATCATCTCCGAGGTGGAAGATGTGACGACGGAGACCAACTTCGTCATGTTCTCGGAGCAGCGACCTGCTGCCAGTCGCCACAACGTCAGTGGAGAGTCAGGGAAGCCGTACGACCAAGGCGTGATGGTGCTGAACTTCGTCGATGACGACGAGCTGTACCCCTATCGATCAGACAGCTGCGTGCGTATGGACATCAGCGGCGTCATGGCGCTCAAGTCGTGCCGCCGACGCGTGAAGACCCCGCAGGGCGAAGAGAAGGACGAGCCTGGAGTGGTGCTGACCCGCTGGATGTTGCTGAAGCTTCGGAACAGCGACCTGCCGGTGCCCACGCACGTGATGCAGACGATGCGCGACCGCATCAACGACCCAGGAGATGGCATCCTTCGCGCCGTCAAGGCGGCGAGGGCTCCCGTAGAGCTCAAGGCCCTCGACATCAGCGTCTTGAGTTGCTAGTTTTGCAACACATGCTCGCATTATTGCATTTTCATGGTTAGTTACAGGTAGGTGCATGTATTATTTTGTCGAGGGTTAGTGGGCCATAAATAATGGCAGTGCGACTTCGTTTGGAAGTCGCACCAAGAAAACAGCACCATGATGTCGCCGCAATCTTGCCGGGTTGCGGCAGCACCGCCCTCAGCGAAGCAGCAACACGTTCAATGATGATGATGAGGCGCTGTGCAATGCGTTGCCTCCCACAAAAACAAGGGCATGGTGGAATGGTCGGCATCAACAGCGTCTCCTTGAAGTCGAGAAGACGGGCAGGTAGTGGAGCATGCATGCCCATGCACCAAAACCTCAACAGTTCCAGGAACCCTGCGGAACTGGATCTTTTGCTTCCCCATAAATCACCGCAAACCTTGCACATAGACATCGGCATTTTGTCTCGACAACATTAGATATAGCCATATATCAACTATTAAAGGATGGGAAACGATGCTGTGCATTCAGGTCCACCGAGAAGACCTTTCGTTCACGATTATTCATCGATTACGAGAGGTCTGCTATTTCGCTGGTTGAACGTATCCATCTCCTCCCCCGTCAAAAAAGTGGCGCAGCGTGTCACTCGCCCCCTCTTCTTCAATCAACGGCCCGTAATCATTAATTTTTAACATGATGCTTTCGAAGCGTTCAAAACCTGTCCAATTCTATACTCAGCCAAACCCGATACGGCCGATTCGCCTCTTTAATGTCGTATCAAAGCAGGCAACGACCTCTAAACATAAATTTACTCTCGAGTATCTATCATCCCGCGTTCAGGGTGTCGTTGATGGAGGATATCCAGTTATAGAGGACTTGAGAACTGTTGATGCCAGCGGTCGGAGCAGCTACGGGAGCGCATCGATGCACCCCGCGAGCGCGTCAATGCCGCCGCAGAGGAGGAGGAGCGGCGCCGAGCACACGACCGCGGTACATGGGCCGACACTGATTCGCGCGACAAGCAACCGTCTCCGCTGGCAATAGAAGCCCAAGCGTCTTCCACTTCGGCGTCGACTTTTCAAAACGCCTCTCTTGACTGAAGCCTTGGGTTCTAGTCTTCCAGGATGGAGACGACTCGCTCGGCTTCGTCTCCCTCCTCTTCCGCAGAGCTGCGCTCGATCTCGCCGCTGCTGCCACCCGCGCCTTCGCTCTTCACGCTCTCGCCGCTCACGTCTCCAAGTGAACCGGACGGTCGACGGCCGCTGCCGCGTCTGCTGCCGTTGCTGCCCCGATCGCCAGTGGCGCCGCTCTTGTCGCCCACACTGAGACCCCACGAGCCGCCGGCGCAAGCGCTGCTGGCGTTTCTACACAGGAGCAGACCGCTAGCGATGGCGTCCGAGACCCCACGAGGCGCTGCGTCGCCGCGGTCGGTAGCGGTAGCAGAGACCCAGGGCGACGAGAGCGACCCGAGTGCGGAGTCCGAGACGTTTGGCTCGGTTCTCGAGTCTTGTGTCAAGGGCAAGCGACGCGTACGGGACTTTGACACACCCAAGCCCGAAGCAGACACCGCAGGTCCAAGCCCTCAACGCCGGAAGCGCAGCAACTCCGGCAGCAAGAACAGGAAACCCACGTATCTCGTCCGGAAGGTATCGAAGCGAGCTGGAGGCTCTGATAAGCGGACTGTCCTGTGTGGAGACGTGGGCTTGACGTGGCGATGGGGTGGATGGCTGTGCATGGTGTAGGAGGAGAAGGACGAGCTGGTGGAGCAGATCCGAGAGCTGCAGGCGCAGGTGCTCTTCCTGGAACAAGTGCCTTCATCTCGATTCGACGGAGCCGCGTCGGGCACACGGAGGTGCATGGACCGCAAACGGTTCGAGCAGGAGATGAACAACCGTCTGATTCGCGAAGCTGTGCGAAACCAGCACTTCCAGCTCTTTAGCGCGCAGTCGGCACTCTCGGAGCTCATGGTAAGGCAGACGCAGACCTGTTGCCTGCAATTCCAGCTCTTGGGGAAGCTGACGACCTCACTTTGACTTGCTGTGTGCATTCAGCATACGATCCAGCACCAGTGCCCTATCGACACGTTCATCCGGCTGGGGAGCGACCTACCGCAGCGTCGGGCGACGCTGGAGGCCATGAAAGCGCAGAAGCTGCGGGACGCCAAGCAGCTCATCGCACGACGCACTCAGTTCTTGCAGGACTCCGTCGAGAAGCGACGTGAGACCGCGCAGTTCTCCACGGACACTGGTTCGCTGTGCGCTGTCCACTTTGACGTGATTCCGCTGGACGGGAAGGCAGATACGGAGTCTGCGGTGCGTGCCTTCGACGCCGTCTGCAAGTACGCGCACAGTCTAAGCACGTTAACTCCGACGGATACCGACGACGACGCCGGCGTGCTGCATGGCCGTCTGCAACTGGACACCGCGCCGGAGATGCCCACCGAGTCCAGCTTCGTGGTCTTCTCGGAGATGCAGCTGCCTCAGTCGCCTGCTTCTGACGAAGCCAAGGTCGTGCCAGTCTCCTCAAAGGATCAGCCGGAGGATGAAGCTGGCGTCGAGCCGTTGGGTGTGCTCGTGTTCGATTCGGTGGATGAGGACGAGCTGCATCCGTACCGACCCCGTGAGTTTCTACGGGAAGATGTGAACGCCGTGGTGACGATCTCGAGGCGCTCGCGGCGCGTTCGCAGAGCCCAGGAACCCGGCAAGGCTGGGAAGGAAGAACGCGTGCCATGCCTCGTGCTCACACGCTGGGTGCTGCTGACGCTGCACCCGAACGAGAACGGCATTGCCCCACCGCGAGCGATGGAGCTCCTGGGCCAGACGTGCACCCGTATGGGCGACCGCATGGTCGAAGCCGTTCGTGACGCCTGCTGTTCCTCCGTTGCTGGTTCGCCAGCTTCTCATCCTGCTGCTGTTCCGATCGCATGCTCTTCTGAGGCGGACGCTGCTGTTGCTGGCAGTCCCACTAGGCCAGACAGCGACGCCGCGGACGTGCTGGAAGCTCCCAGTTAAGGAAGCGGCTCGGAACAGCGGCACAAGGAGGCTGCAGGTCGTTGCTTTAAGTAGTATTGCTCTCGAGCCAAATACGCGGCAGGAACTTCTTTCCAGCCCTGCTATCAAATCTATTGACGTCCACATGGGCAGACAGGCTCAAAACCTCCGCGACATAGAGGGCGAAGTCTCATAAGGAGCTGTCGGGGACAACATGACTGCCATCGTCGGCGAGACTGGGGCAGTCGCCGTCGACATCCCAGACGGAGGGGCCTGAGCGCTGACGGCACGAGGGGCCAGCGCGTAGCGCACGTTGTTGAGCATGGCCTCGCCCACCTGCTCGATACCTCCGCGGATGCGTTGGGTCACGTCGCTGGGGATCTGGAGATTCGACTTGCGGATGCGCAGCAGCGACCAGCGGGTCAGCACCACCACGCGCTCCATCTCCACCTGCCCTTCGTTGCCAGTCTGTGTCTGTTGCTCGGGTGTCTTCGCCTTAGGCTTCATGCAAGTGGAGACCATCATGAGCACCGTGACGTCCTGGCGGATGCGGCGGCCGGGGAGGTACGGGAACTGCTCGTCCTCGTTCACAAAGTCACAGGCGAGTACACCCAGCTCTTGCCCATGACCCAGCGCCCCCAGGTCACTCGATTCATGCGGCAGTTCGACGCCGAACCCCGCGGGGCCACCCTGCTCGAGGTATTCGGAGAACATGACGTTGTTGGTCTCCATCTGCACCACATTGGCGACGCTGGTGACCAACCGCTGCTGCGACACCGACGGGTCCCAATGATCGTCGTTCTCACGCACGGTGATGTCGCCCATGAGCTCCGAGAGGCTGATCTCCAGGTTGTACGAGAAGTTCAGCAACACGTCGAAGACCGTGCGAGCGCTGCGGACGCCGACGAAGGGCGTGACGTCGAAGCCCATGGAGCAGAAGTCCCCGTGCGCGTTCTCGAACTTCTGATGGTCCGAGAAGGCTGTGGACGCGTCCATGAACCGCCGCCGCGCCACGAGGAACTGCAGCGCGTCGTGCAGTTTGCGATTCTTCATGGACAGCAGCGTGGCGTGGCGCTCCACGGGGTCGTTGCCCAGCTGGATGAACGTCTCGAATGGACTGTGCTCCTGCAATCGCATGTACTGCGCGATCATGGACTGCGTGTTGGCGAATGCGAGACGCTGGGCGTGGATGGCCTGGCGCATCGCTCGACTCTGCGCTTCACGACGCAGTAGAGAGTCTCGCGCTTCCAACACGTCGTTGCGTCGCTTATAAAACGCCATCTGCGCCTCCAGCTTCGCCATCTCCTCGGTCAACTCGCCCAGCTCCTCCTTGCGCATGTAGTACGTGCGTTTGCGCACCTTCTTCGGCTTCTGCGTGTGCTCTTTGCTCTTCTTGGGCTTTGCGGCAGGTCCCCGACCACGTAGCGGCTCCGGCTGCTTCGCTTCGTTAGTACCAGAACCGCGGGCTTCCTGCGTCTCGACCGCACGCTTCTCGCCCTCATGTTCGCTCCCGCCGCCGCCCTCTGCGGCCGGCGATGACACCAGCGAAGACGACGTTGACGTCGCCCTTACCGACGACGCCGGATGCTGGCGCTCCGGCGGCTGGCGCTGATACGGACTCACCTCTTCCCGCCGCTCCTGGGTCTGTTGCCACCATGCCGGATTGGCGCGGCTCGCGTCGAGCTCCAGCGGAGGCGGAGGCGCCTGCGGAGCCACCGACTGCATAAGAGACAGAAGCGCGTGCGCCGAGGCCGGCGAGCTAGGGGCCGAGGCCTCTCGTCGACCCGAAAGAGACGTCGGAGCGCGCAGCATTTCCAGCTTGTGCGCCGCTGAGACGATGGGGCAGTGGTGACAGGGTGGGCCGCGCATTTCTGGGAACAGAGGTCAAGCTGAATTTGCACCACAATTGGACAGCCTACAGTGGAAGGGTAGTTTTTAGATGCGAGAATGCAGCGCAAGATGAATGGCTCTCGAACTGCGCGGTCTCATAATGCATGGATTGCGACTGTGTAGGGCTGTACAGATGCGAGAACATCCGTCACCTGCCTTTGCAAATCTGAAGAAGCCAGAGGACCGTGTTCTGCGAATTTCTTCTCGAGCTGTCGCTAAAAAACGTGGGAAGATTATGCCCGGCATTGATGGATTTTGGGACAGAGTGTTGGTTCGTTTGTAAAATGTCGATTTACTGTGCCGAACAGGTATATTACGTAGTAGTTTTTAGAAAATGTAATTTATACTTTACTAATCAAAGGACTACCGTTCAGTATCAGTTTATATCAAATAAGTATTTAACATTTTGCGGTTTGCGTGTCCGTGTCGTTGTCCAGAAAACTTGGCCAATTGAATTCCTCTGTAATATGCTATCTTCTTGCACTTAACCACTGATCGATCCACCGACTCTCTTCTCACGCTTGCCCGCGGCGTCACTGATTGATTCCACCCGTCAGCTGTTGTCCTGTCGTCCCACTTGACGTGTGCTGCAGAGTGCACGTGGTTTTGAGAATTGATGCCGCCCAGACTCCTGTGATTCGAACTTTCTCGGGCGTCAACATTTTATGTTCGACTGCGAATTTATCGTAATCACAGCGAACGTAGCAGCGAACCAATGGTTCGTAAGTCAGGTAAATCAAGTATTTTTACTCGCAAATAATAGGAATGAAAAGTAAATGCAAATACTGTCCCTTTGTATTTTTTTTTCCAAATCGATGAGAAATATATCCAAAATAGATTTAACTGCTCCCCTAACCTTCTCACTTGATGTTGACGCTCGACATTCTCAAATTGCCTACACCTGGTATGCAACTTTAGTCGTTCTCGAAACAAGGTGCAATTTTGCTATGGCGTCTCTGGAGCGCTCGCTGCGGTATCGGGAGCACAGCACTCATCTGCAGCACGAATGCAGCAGACTTCCTCTCCACAAGACCAGACAGCGGCGGCGAGCGTGCACGAGGCCGCGCATTCCAGCCGCAATGAACCGTCAGCGGTAGCGACGGCGCCGTTTTGGCCCACGTCGATGGGGCACGGCACCATGCAGCTCGCGAGAGCATTGGCTCCAGCACAGAAGGCAGCGACGCAAGTCGGCGGGAAGCGGCGGCGGGAGCTGGACCCGGCGCTCCGTACGCGCACGTATTACCGGCGCAAGGTGCGTGGATATCTGCCGCCCGGTTGTATGAGTGATGCTGGCGATTGACGATGCATCGACGTCCACTTGGAATGTGAAGGAGGAGAAGGAGCAGCTGGAGCGCAAGGTGCAGGGCCTGAATGCGCATCTGCAGCATCTGGCGCAACAGGGAGAGTTCGCCAAGCGACGTGAGGTCGTGTTGGCTCGCGTGCAGCAGAACCAGGAGCTCCGCAATTCGATCCGTGGCCAGCGTATCATCTTTGCCAACACTCAGTCCTTCATCTCGGAGTTCCTGGTGAGGTGGCAGGCTGTTTGCTATCGCATTTTCACGAACGATGCATCATAGAGGGCGCTCGCTCACGTTTTATTTCGTGGATGTATACTCTGTTTACAGCGAGCACATGACCACAGTCTGTACGAGCCGGTCATTCGCCTAGGCACAGACCCCCGCGAGCGACATGAGACGCTGCTGGCCATGAAGCCGCAGCGCCTGGAGGAGGCGCTCTACTTCCTCTCGGAGCGCTCGCGACAGATGTCTATGGACACCGAATTCACAGACTTGCAGCGCTTTCAAGCCGCCAACGGGGACATGTGCATGGTGCGCTTCGACGTTAAACCTCTCCACAAGGCGCGCAATGTGAGACAGGCGTTCGACGGCGTGCTCCAGTTCTCGTACAATCTGGAGATCAGCATTTCGGAGCTCATCGGGGACATCACGGTCCGCGAAAACGACGACACGGACTGGGACAGCACGGTGGCGCAGCACCGACTAGTGACCTCCATCACGGACGACGTGCAAGTGGACACGAACAACGTCACGTTCGCACAGTTCTGGGGAGACGGCTCCGGGCCGCGAGCGGACAGGACGATCGGCGATGAAGTGGGTCTGGCGGTCTGCAATTACGTCGATGACGACGCGCTGTTCCCGTATCGGCCGTCCGAGCGTGTGCGACAGGATATCACCTTCTTCGTCATGGTCGCGGCGTACCCACGAAGTGCCACGAGCAGTGCTTCGACCGGTTCTGTTAGCACTGCAAGCGACTGCGGATCCAGTGTCAACGACGACCACGAGCAAGAGCAGATGGTGGTGGCGACTAGGTGGACCTGTCTCCGCCTCCGGAAGCCGGAGTTCCCACTAGACGCGGACATCGCGTCGCACATCCGGGACGGCATGGAGCAAGTCGGACAAGCCATGTTCACGGCCATTCGCCACTCCGTCAACGCTCGATCAACGGCCAGAGCCCCTTGAAACCATCGGCACTAGCGATAAGCTGGCAGATCTCCGTTGTTTTCATACTCGTCCTAAGTTAAAACGTTTTAACTTGCATCAGTTTGATTGACGAAGCTGCAGTTTTAACCCTCGTGACGTTGCAGAAATCTATTTCGAAGTGCAAGCTACTAAACGTTGAGTGGTTTATCTTTCATCATGGCTGCTTCACAAAGGCACTTGGCAAGCACGATGCACGGCTGCCATCATGCCAGCGCCGACCTTCTCGACGCCGGTCTGGATGCGATTCACCACGAACAGCGGCACGTCGATGTCGGACTGCCGGATCCGCAGACACCACCACCGAGACAGCACGATGAGCGGCTCGCCATCTATGCGCGAGCGCCGTGCGACCATGATGATAACTGTTACATCCTGGCGCACGCGCTCTGAAGGGCGATACGGGAACAGTTCGTCTTCATCCACTGAGTCGCATATTAGGAAGCCGATCTCGTTCACGCCGCTTCCTGGCGGTCCCTGCGGGCGGTACTCGGCGAACGCGACGTTGTTCGTATCCATCTGGACCATGTCGGCGATCGTGGTCACGAGTCGGTGCTGCGCCACCGAACTGCTCCGTTGGGGATCGTCATTCTCGCGGACGGTGATGTCGCCCAACACTTCCGAGATGCTGATTTCGATGTTGAAGACGAAGGTCTCAAGAGCATCGACAACAGTTTTCACGCTGCGTGCGGCAGGCAGTGGCGCGACCTCGAAGCGCACCGAGCACAAGTCGCCGTTGGTTGCTTCGAACTTTTTCTGGTCGCAGAACTCCGTGCTCGTGTCCATGAAGCGCTGCCGTTCGAGCATGAATTCGTAGGCGCGTTGGACTCGCTCATGCTTCATCTTCAGTAGTGCAGTGTGCCGCTCGACTGGGTCTTTGCCGAGGTGCGTAAGCGAATCGAATGGCCCAGTGTCCTTCTCACGCTGTTGATATATGCAGTGCATGCCAAAGACACAGCACGCACATTAGCAATTAATGGACGCGAGTGACTTGTTGAGCCTCCAAGCCCTACATGAACAGGTTTTACGTACGAAGAGCTGCGAAATGACAGACACGGAGCTGGCGAACATAAGGCGTTGAGAGCGGAGAGCGCCACGAAGCGTTTTGTTCGAGAGTTCGCGTCGCATGAGGGCCTCACGCTGCTTGAGCACCTCAGCCCGCTGTGCGAAGTACTGCATCTGCCTTTCGAGATGCGCCTTCTCGCCCATCAATGCCTCAATCTCTCCCTGGTTGGAAAGCGCACGACAGTAAGGAATTCATCGATCTGTTCGCTATCTAGCAACAATGAGCACGACCAGCATAAATACAGGCTACCAACCTTGCGTCGGCAATACGTGCGGATCTTCTTCCGCTTGGGCTTGGATCTGCTCGCACTTGACTCAGCTTTTCGCCTCTTCGACTTTAGTGACGCCGCAGCAGCAGGTGCAGGTTGGGATCCTGGCGAAGGGGGAGCCCCTGCGCCACTTGAGGCGCCTCCGTGCATCGCTGTCTCCTGGCTTGGAGCTTCATCCATGGCAGACGTCGAGATGGCAGCGCTCTCTGGCTTGCGCTTGTCTGCTTCGAAGTGGCGTGTCTGCGGTGCGTTCCTGGCCGGAGCGCTTTTGGCTGTGGTTGACATTGCTCATTTCTGCGGCGTATCGTTGCTGCCCTCAACGCTAGCATAATCATCTCAATCAATCCAATCAAAGGGGAAGCGCAATTTCGAGGTTTTAGCCTAATTCGTTGATTTGATATACCTTTTTCTGGTACTTGACGCGGTTAGTGCGACTAGTTTCAGACATTTCTGCTCTAGCGAGCATAATCATTGAAGGTCCTGGTGAAATGAGCTCCTCTTCCAATTGAGAATGGCCAACTGCTTCTCCAAAGCGAGCCGCAGTCCGCAGTTCCCTATGCTTCGGCCGCCGACTGGGCGGCGTGTTGAGCTGCCGCCACCATGGCGGCTCCGAATTTGTCAAGGCCATTCCTGATCCGATCCGCCACGAAGGGCGGAACGTGGATACTTGACCGTCGGAGACGCAGGAACCACCACCGAGACAACACGACGATCGGCTCGCCACCTTCGCGTCGATGCCAAGCCACCATGATGATCACGGTCACATCCTGCCGCACGCGCTCTAGCGGCCGGTACGGGAACAGCTCGTCTTCGTCTATGGCGTCGTTGATGGAGAACCCAATCTCCTCCTCGCCACTTCCTGGGGGCCCAGGCGGTCGGTACTCCGCGAACGCCACGTTGTTCGTGTCCATCTGCACGATGTCGGCGATGGTGGTAACGAGCCGATGCTGAGCCACGGAGCTGCTCTTCTGTGGGTCATCGTTCTCTCGTATGGTGATGTCGCCCGAAACCTCCGACATGCCGATCTCAGCGTTGCAGACGAAGTCTTCGAGCGCGTCAAAAACGGGTTTGACACTGCGTGCGTCGACCAGTGGGATGATCTCGAAGCGCTCGGAGCAGATATCCCCGTTCGTTGCCACAAACTTCTTCTGGTCGCAAAACTCCGACGTGGGATTCATGTGGCGCTGCCGCTCCATCATGAATTCGTAGGCGCACTTGAGCCGCCGGCGCTTCAGCTTTAACAGTGTAGCCTCGCGTTCGGCCGGGTCTTTGCCCAGGCGCATACGCGAATCGAACGGTCCGGTGTCCTTATCACACTGTGGGAAGCAGAGCAGTGTCAGCCTGAGCGGTAGCGTGTCAACGCCGCACAGTTTTGTGTCGAGCAAATGGAGAATCACTTACGAAAAACTGCGAGATCATGGACATCGACCTTGCGAACGCGAGGCGCTGCGAGTGAACCATGTCGCGCAGCATCTTGTTCGAGAGCTGGCGCCGCATAAGCGCCTCACGTGGCCGTAACAACTCCGCTTGTCGGGTCAGGCGCTGCATCTCGCCCTCCAACTCCTTCATCTCCTCCATCAGCACATCCTTCTCTTCCTGTAAGTGCGCCACCACAACCACGACAAACGATCATCAGCCCCACTGCCATCAGACACAGGAGTAGCGGGGATATCCCAAGTGGCAACCTTTCGTCGGTAGTACGTGGGTACTTTCTTCTTCTTCTTGTGCTTGGGCTGTGGCTGCGAGCAGCTCCTCTTCCGCGTCTTATGCGTGCTCGACTGTGGCGGATAGTCAGCGCCAGTCGCAGCCTGCGAAGGCTGGCTCGCATCATCGGCGCCACTAGCTGCAGCACATCTCGAGGCACGCTCTGCTGGCGCCATCTCTCGGCTCGGAGGGCCGCGAACGGCAGGGCGAGCCTCGCCCTTCCTTCTTCTCCTGGCGGTCCGCTTGATTTGTTGACCGTAATCACGCGCGCAAGCGTCGAAAAACCCTCCATCGTTTTTCAAGGTGTTTTCATTTAGCGCACCTTGTTCTGACACGAATGTCAGTAGGTTGCTCTTCTTTCGTAAATATAAGTCTTTCGGGGAATAATCATCGCATGACGATTCTGTCGTGCGGGGAGTCGCATCAACAATCTTGGGGGACTCTTTCACTTGATTAAAATATTGGGTGTGAAAATTACCGGGGAGTGGTTTACGACTGTGCGATGCTGTTTACTGTGTAACCAAAACCGTTCGAGCGCGAACTGCTCTCACAGGTTGGTTTCGTCTTGATTTTTATATGAACGTCCAAAGATCAGATGCTGAGGACCAGCCCACAGTGGTGTGACGTTTTTTACTTCGTTTATCTTCCACGTTTCTCGCTCGTCTGCCATCCGACATGCTACACTTCGTCCCCACTTTTATCGCCAAGCGCACACCGCTCCCACTTTCGAAAAACCGCGGTTCGCGATAACTGAGCTCTGTTTTGCACAAAGAACATAAATCCCACCCCTGCCACTCAGTCGACATGATGGCGCCCGACACGCTGGTCCAGTCCTTGCCGTCGCTATGCGCCCCAACGCCGTACCGCCCCCCTCAACCCGCCCAAGCTGTGCCAGCGCCACCAACGTCTCGCGAACTGGAAACCAACCTCCTGGCAGCCAACCACAGCCGCCGAGCCGAGGACCCACACGAAGAAGACGACGCGTTCATCAGCGGCGCCAACAAAACGCAACGCAAACCCGCGCCTTCCGCCACGGTTAGTACAAAAGTTCATCTTGTCACCTATCCCTCATTTTTCGTTGCAACTCATTTTCATCTCTTTCTTTCGTCGCTAATATGAAAACTACAGCACGAGCTTCGAGCCTTACGCGTCAACGCCGCCAACATGGAAGCCGAACTCGCCTCGCTCTGCGGCAAGTGGCGCTCGCATCTGCCGCAGCAAGCGGTGCGCGAGCGCGCCTGCGCCGCCGCCAAGGCCAAGTGGGTCTCGGCGCAAGCGGAGCTCGTGAACCGCGCGCTGAAGGACCAGCTGCTGCAACAGCAGCTCTACTTGGCGTCGCTGCAACATCTCATCACGCAGTCGCCGTTCCTGGCGCCGTCGCGCAGCAAGGAGCTCTTCGAGGGCATGCACAGCTTCGCGGCGTTGCCAGGCTCGCTGACCACGGCGCAGCGCGTTTCGCAGCTCCAGGCCCAGTGCGATCTGGGCCTGCGCCTCGTGCCGGCGCTAATGGGCCGCTTCGCGCACTGCCATCTCGACAACGTGACCCCCCAGAGCCCGTTTTCGCATACCAGCGTCATGGCCGACGGCAACTACACCTTCGTGTCCAACATCCTGCTGTGCAAGATCCCGCACCGCTCACTGGAGGCGGCGGTGGGCGCCGCGCTACTCTACTTCCGCAACATTTCCAGCGAATTGCGGAGCCACTTGGGCGTGGACTGCACGCTCCAGCCGCTGCATGAGCTGGGCGGCGTGCGCGGCTACACGCAGCTGCGCTACCGCAATGGCCCGCAGTTTGCATCTGTGAGTAACACCACCTTGGCCGCGCAGTTATCGCCCGACCGCGCCGTGGTAGTGGCCGACTTTGTCGACCACGACGACCGCTTCCCGACCGACGGACAAGCCGGAGATGGCCAAGTGGCGATGGACTCGTGTCTCTCGTACGTGGCCATTGAATTTTGAGCTCCCGGGACCGTTTGCACTGCTTTAACTGACTGATTGGCTCTGGTGGGACTTGTGTAGACTGCTCATGACGCCCGAGACGGACCCGGTGACTGGTCAGGAGCACGTATTGCTGCAACGACTGAGTGTGAACCGGTACAGTTTGCCGCCGACGTCACCGCGACTGCACGACGAAATCCGCTCCACGCTGCCGTGGTTCAACGGCGACTTATTTATGGAGGTCATGTGTCGCCAACTGGAGCAGGGCCAACCCAAAGCTCTCCAGTGAGGCGACGGTCGGGCGGTTGCTGCCATCTTCCCACCGTTCACGAATAGGCGGAGTGCGTTCGCTTTGATTGGTGCCTTGACGAGATCGGCTGCGTGTTCAATATCTGTGAAAGCATCTCATGGTGCTCTTGGATGAGGTTTCGTTGGCTCCATGGCGTTGGCATCGGGTTAAATACTCCTCTATGTGCCGGCAAAGCGGCGTTAATCAAGCGGCTCCGGCCTCTCCGACCTCTCATTTCTTCCTATCTATGAACAATTCTAAGAGAATAACAGCAGATGCAACACGAAACTCTCAGATCCTCAAGCACTGCTGGCACTGGGCGGCTCGCAGCTCTCCTCTTGCGCTGGTCCCTGTTGTTCTTTCCCAGGACCCGTCTTCCTTTTCTTCGAGCTGTTTCCTCCGTTTTGGTGCCCCTCGGTTGACTGTGGCTGGTGTTCTTCCTTAACAGGCCGGTCGCAATAGCCGCCACTCGCCGCCGCGGCAGCCACAGCCA
The DNA here is from genome assembly GCA_001712635.2 of Nothophytophthora sp. Chile5. Classification (NCBI taxonomy): domain Eukaryota; phylum Oomycota; class Peronosporomycetes; order Peronosporales; family Peronosporaceae; genus Nothophytophthora; species Nothophytophthora sp. Chile5. Next base: position 25,936 of record MBAC02005180.1, read on the forward strand.
GTTCGTCGCCAGTAAGACGGGTCTGGAAGGCGTCACTCAGCATGGCCATGTGGAAATCGCCGTTGAAGTACGACAGCAGCGTGTTCAGCTCGCGATGCAGCACAGGCGCATTCGGAGGCAGATTGTATCGGTGAACTCGCAGTCGACGGAGCAATACAACAGGCTCCTGCGTCTCCGGATCCACTACTCGGGCCACTGTCAATAGACAGCAGATGTCGATGCGAATCGACGACGCAGGAGGGGACGGCGACAGCACTGGCACGCCGTCGCTGCCCACTTGCACCTCCTCCTCCGCTTCCTTCGCGTCATCGTCGGCTTCTTCATCGTCGTCCTGGTCCACGAAGTCCGTGACCAACACGGCCAGGTCATCACTCATGAGTTGGCCCGTGAAGGCTCGATTGGTGTGTGCGCCGCGCATCTCGCCGTCCTGCCGTTGCACCCGCGCGTAGTTGGTGAACGGCCCCAAGACCAATTCGTTCTGAAGGAGAGGCAGAAATTCGCATAAGAGTCAACACACCGAGGCAACGAAGAAGTGAAGGAGGAAGCAGCGTACCTTGATTTGGAGCAGGACGCCGAGCCGGCGCTCGAGCTCCATGGACGTAATCCGCTGGTTCTCCACGAGCGCCTGGAAGATGCGTGGGATATTAGCGTTGGCTGGGATCTTGCACACGAACACGTTCGACACTAATGTGCCGCAAGTGCTGCTGCTGCTGGAGCGGGCACTGCCGTTCTGACCCGCAGATAGCGGGACAATCGTCGTGGCTGAGGTGCTGGTCCGCGAGAAGGGCAATACTGGGGACGTGAGCGGCACGAACTCGCGCGTGAACGACTCCACAAGGCCGGGAGCGAGCCTGAGCCCCAGCTCAAAGCGAGTGTTGAGCTGCTTCTTGCGCGTCTCCGGGTCCGATTTGAGATACAAGTGGCCGTGCAGTCGGTCGAAGAGCTCTTGGCACAGCGCTGAGCGCGGCCACAACGGCGCCTCCGTGAGCTTCTGCTGCAGCGACGAGTAGTAGAGTTGCTGCTGCAACAACTCGTCCTTGAGGCGGGCGTTCACCTGCTCCACGCGGCCAGTCACCGCCTTCTGCTTGGCCGCTGTACAGGCCGCGAGCAACACATCGCCATCGGGCAGCGCATTCCGCCACTTGGCGCATAGCGCAGAGAACTCTTCGTCCAGCCGCTGCGCTTCACTGCGTAGCTCTCGCACCTCATGCTGTCCGCCACCATTACCCAGAGCGTCAGTCGACCCGTCGAAGCGCAGATTCCCAATGTTAACACCCAAAACGTACCGCAGCCGGCATCGCCGCCTTGCGCGCCGAAGCTCCTGGGGCTTGCGGACTCGGTCGAGAGCTCTTGCTGCTGCTGCTGGTAGGCCGACTACTGCTGCTGCCGCCGCCGCGGGCCAGCGCCAGAAACGTATCTCGCGCGGCAGTCGCAGACGACGACGCGGCGCGCGGGGGCTTCCCGCGGTCCGTCTGCTTGCTGGGCATTGTCCGCTCTGCCGGATGAAATTAGCTGAACGGACGGTGTTGATGCGTCGCTCTCGGGCCTCACGGGATAATCACGTCGCGACGCGGCCGTTGGCCGTTGGGAGGCTCGAAGTTCGTCGGAGCGTCGGCTCGTGACGGGTTGCGTCGCAACCCAAACTTGCGAAGCAGAGACCTCGCAGCGAAATGGTGATCAGGATTGGCGGGTGCTTGGTTAATCCAGACAGGGGGGGGGGGGGGGGGGGCAGACAGATGCAGACAGATGCTGCGCGGCCAGAGGCGGAGCGGGGAGCTGGCGGAAGATGATGAAGGCCGAGGATGGGGGGCGTATCAGCGGGCACGTCGCGCTCGCGCAGCTGACGGACCGCTTCGTCTTGTCGTCCTGAGCGCGGTGCACCTAATCGGCATTTTTGAGAGATAGTGGACGGAGTGTCAAAAGCTGTAGATAGATTCATCGCTTGTCCAGTGATTTCGAGGTTAAAATTGGAAAAGAAGGTAGTGTTGAGCTGCTATAGTAGCCACTAACGCCAGCAGGTATTTTCGAGCACCAGATTTTGATCCTTTACACACGGAGATACCTTGATTTCGAACTGAGAGCCAAATTGCTGGGATTGCTAAAATAAGGTGAAACATATAGGGCAAATTGGCCAATTGGGATCAAATTAACCAATCAAAACGGCTTATTTATTGCAGGCGGTCGATAATGATGAGTGGCGGGATGCAAGACGGTGTTTTGCCCAACCTTTTGCGAAACTCCAAGCTGCCCTTGAATGGTTTTTGTTCGCCAGCAGACGAAGGTGCACGGCTCAGCGCCAGAAACAAGCTCCCCGCTTCCTGGTACTTGTGCTGGTCAATGCCGTACCTGCATGCTGATCGGATCTTCTCGCCAGTATGCTCTGTCCGATTTCCAAGCCTAAAGTTGCGCCAACGTGACAGCTCCATGAGTTGTTTTTGCGCCGCTGAGGGTGGTGTGTGTGTGGGCATTACTCCGAGCCATGCTGGTAAACAAATAATTGCTCGGGTATTTTTTACGCTTCGTCGTCTGGCCTCAGAATTCGAAGACAAGTTGCTCATTTTGGAGGATTCAACATTCACACTCATACAGGCACACTTCGCACTGTATACACGCGGTTTAGTACGGAAGTCAGCAGATCGAGAAATTGTTTACGCACATCGCAGCCTTCGGGCGAGCAATATGGTGGGTGACACGACGGCGTTCGCGTCTGTCATTCGCGGAGGGCAGACCGATTAACCTATCTGTCCATTATACTGATGCCGGTACCGGTACGGGAGCACAGAACCAGCACTTGCCGCATCACAATCTGCTGATTGTGCTCAAACATTCCGCACGCGAAGATCATCAGCCGATCAGCCTCAAGGCGCACTCACCACAGGCTGACAGTAAAAAATAACAAAAGCCACCCATTCGATTTCTTTACATAAAATGAAGGGCTTTTGTTATTTTTTGTAAAGTGCACGTCCCCGCAACATTAACGTGATCTTGCTTTTACAATGTCACTTGACGCAACGTTATTTGCTTGGTCCGAGATTAACTGATATACCCGCTCACACTTTCAGCAAAAATATGTTTTTGTAATAGGGGCAAGGCGGCACCTTTGTAAACATCGGGTCGCTCTTTTTTGGGGTGCAGGCCAAACTCGGTTGATTTGATTTCGATTGCAATCCTTCATAGAAGCACTTGGATTTTATCGGTCTTCCTGTGTGTTGAGCCGACCATATACCTGCAAAAATCCTTTTCTTGATGTCAAGATAAGGAAAGTGGGTGGAATTTTATCACAAAAAGAGGTGGGATAGATGGCAAAAGGACGGGGAGAGGAGGCTGGACTCTTTAACACTATTCACCCCTGATCGGTTGTGTTAGCACTATGGATGGCACTATGGACTCAGAGAGCCATTTCTAACAACTACACTTTTTCAAGTCCGACATGGCCAAGAGCAAATGATATTAGGCAAGTGCTAGAGCAGTTTGCCCAAGAGCAAAACCGAATTTGTCAACAATTGTCGTAAAACCGCTAAACAGCATATGACCTTGTGCAGGGCAGATGCTTTTTTTCCATTTCGTCGCCATTGAAGTGAAAAAGTATCTGCCCTGCACAAGTTCATATGCTATTTAGTAGATTGACTGCTCTTCGGTCAAATTACGTTTGCTCTAGGCAAATTCGGTTTTGCTATTGGGCAAACTGCTCTAGCACTTGCCTAATATCATTTGCTCTTGGCCATATTGGACTTAAAAAGGTGTACTATCCTTCCTTTGAAAGTTGATTTCTTGGCATACCTGGTACTACCTCTGGTTGTTTTTGAAGTGGGCACTTGACAGGATCAGGCCCCCTGGTCGCTCCACCCATTTTTATTCAGCGCGGATTGGCTTAAAACACGCCTGAAACGAAGTTGAACCGAGCCTGCGGTTGCCTTCTCACTTAAACGAGAATCTCGTGAAACGGTCAAATTTTGCTCGTTTCTAAGCGCTCCAATTCGTGAAAATACAATCCGTTTCGACTGAGTTCTCACAGCACCAGTGCGGCTTTAGAAGAAAGATCGTTCTTGCCCGCAGCTTTTCCAAGCATTATCCTACTGCTCGAGAGCCTCCCGCTACGTCTGGAGAAGCAGACTAATACGCTCACACTCTTCTTGGGTATGTGCCGACGCAAGGATGCGAGCCACTTTCTCCTCTCGAGTCCTTTTTCGGTTGTCTTCCAGAATGATTATCTCCGACATTATGCCATGGATGTCATTGAGTTGTTTTCGCTCTCGATGTTCTACCGCTTTACAGCTGCAGGAACGTGGGCGTTGAACGGCAGATGTGTTTACCAAGGCAAACCCAACCCAGTACTGTCGCTCCGTCCATCTCACACTGCACACGACCCCTAGTTGAAGATGAATGACCGCTCGGTCGGTCATTGAGGGACCAGTCGGAAGCCTAGTTGTGTACAGCGGGTGATGCTGCCGCTGGCACTTTGCCGAAATTGGTCAGCGTTGAAGGAGCCACTGGTATCAGTGGTGGTTGTGCTGCTGCGTCGCCACGGTGGGCAATCCAAATCAACCGTTATGGGGTGCTGCAAAACTCGATCCCGCAGCCGCTGGTGGAGAGCCCTCCCATGCGTTTGGCTGAGCGGTATCAAATGGTTCATGCACCGGTTGTTGAGAGCTCGCAACGGCCATCGTTGGTCCATGCACGGTTGGAACTGCCGATGGCTGCGGAAAGATCAAACAAAGGGAAGGGCTGTGACGTTGTCGCTGCATTGGTGGTCCATCCGATCTCACCATTGCCGGCGGCCTACTGCTGCATCTGATGTAACACCAGACGAAAGACCGCCGCCATTACGCTGTCCATCTGAACGTGGAGGGTTGTCGAAAGGTGACGCCACAGATTCGTGATCGTGCATGGTCAAGTGGGTTGGTCTGCGTTTTCAGGTAGCTCGAGGTAGGAAACGTACTGGCGTCGGCGCGATCTAGTTACGTCTAACGAGTAGGGAAGGCAGTCATCGGTTGTTACGTTGATCGTGGCTTGGGCAAGCGTGGACGACTTGCTCGAAGGTGTGGATGTTGTGTTGTAGCAGATTGCAATATGAGCGCGCGACGGCGCGGTGAGGGAATAGCACAAGTGTCTCTGGCGCCGTTGGCGACGCATGCGGCTCTACAGGAGAGCGACTGTGGCACATCAGCCTCCATTTTATCCAAATAACAAGGCGCAAAAGCGCGAACCGGCACGGATGAAGCCACCTCGACGGCCATTTTACGAACCTGGAAAACCTGAACCTGCCAAATTGCTCCACTGGATCGTCTGGTTTTTTTAATTTGAAGTCGGTATACCGATATACCGTGCTCCTTTGAAAGGCTAACTATAACGGCGAGCAAAAAAAAGGAATGTTCTGTGGTTCGGTCTGATCAGCTTCGTTACAGGCGTGGCTTAAAATAACCCTCGGCTTTAAATGGGTCTTTCAAGCGTTCGGATTGGCCAAACTGTCGCAGAGTACAATCAAAAGTGCTGTTTTTGGTCTGATGACGTGCTTTTTTTGCCAAATGTCCAGTTTATCTAAAGGCTCGTTCTGGGATTTTCTGATTGGCGGAATGAAACGCCACGAGTAGGACCGCTGAATAGGTTTTGGGCGCCAAAAACGAGTGAAAAACTCGAAAAATTATGACCACAAACGCATTTCGCGCCATTGCTTCTGTCATTCTCACACTTATATCGTCTCCTCAAGCACACGACTATCCCCTAACGACTGCCGTCACTGCTATCATGTCCTCTCCTCAAAGGCCCACCAAGCATCTCTCCAGCAAAGGACGCATTGCGTTGCTCCAATACCTCCTGGGCAACAGCGTGGGTGGACGCCACAAGCACGGTGACATGACACGGGCAGCTCGGCACTTCGTAGTGCACCGCAACACTGCCCATGCGATTTGGAGGAATATGTAGACAGCTGTGACGACGATGGGCTAACTGGGACGTTAGCCCCCGTCGTGTGGGCCATGTGGGTAGAAAGCCACTGGACGAAGCGGGCGTATGTACCAAGATTGCTGCCGTTCCCCAGCAACGCCGGCGCGCTGAGCGATCGCTAGCAGCGGACACTGGCGTGTCGGGGACGAAGTCGGAGTCCATGGTGTTTGGCGGGACTTGGGTGAAAATTGCGGAAGGAGTGTGATCGTGCCTGTTCGTACCTTTCTTTGTACCATAGGGGTGAGTCCTTTCGATTGCACCCGGTACATGCGCATCGCCTTGCTTTGCACCATAAGGGGTGCGTTCTTTCAGTTGTACCCGATACATACGTATGAATATCCTACGTATATACGAGCAACCAATCGCTCTCTACAAGTGTGTTAATTGTATGCATTTTCCTTTACACGAGATGTCACCGAGTCACCCCCTAACCATCGTTACATAGCGTGGACATCCTGTGTATATAAAGGTACCTAGAGCACCCCTAATCACTCTGAGATACAGCTATAATATACTACATGGTACCCCGTCCACTACGAGCTAAGCGAGAACTCCAACAAACCGGTTACGGTCATTAATAGGTATGTTTCATTTGCGACACGCCCGTTGGCTGCAAAACAAGTGGTGGTTCTCGTGATACTTTAGGGACACCTCGGGATAAGTTGGGACCATTAGGGGTTTTATTTACGAATGGTCGGTGCCGCCTTCACTCATGAACAAGAAATGCAACGGACAGTAGGGATGGAGCGTCTGCAACCGCATCCAGATGCCGACGCGCGTGGGCCGACGGCGCATTCTAGCCCCTCCAACACTGTTTCGGAGGCGAAGCTCGCGGAGCAACTTGTCCGCGCATGTATTCTCGACATATTTGCCATTGAAGGCAAATTGGCAGATATTACGGAGTACAACCGCAAAGTCATGGCTGTTCAAGCAGAGTTAGAGGAGCTCATCAATCAAGAGACGGAGTATGCGCTCGAGATGGCATCTACGCTTCGGACCACGGCCTCTACGGAGTCAAGGTACGTGCCAACGTTCACTATACTTTTGGAAGAGTGCTTCAGAAAACTACAAGATAACCAGTTTAGAGTGTAGGAGGTTAACGACAACGGAGAAACGCAGCAAAGCGAAAATACAAGCTAATCCGTATTCGAATGAAATCTGACGTGGGTGTGATGTGGGTCAATGTGTCTCTGGCAGATTGGTAGCCATGTGAGGTGATAAATGGGAAAGAGGGTGCGTTGGAGGGGTAACGACTTCCGCCATATTATCGACGATTTCAGCGAGCCAGTGCTCCTACACAGAGGGACATGCCGCAGTAGGATGACGCCAGTCAAACCGTTCTATCGTCTACACAAAGGTGAGTTGCTTCAGCTTCATTCCCTCCATCCACCTTGCCCGCGCAGCTTCCAACCGCTCTCCCAGCACCTCCCGAGAGGCGCACACTGTGACCAATACGCCACTAGTATGGTCGAGTAAACGCCCGCTTCTGTCAATGACCAAACCGCCACAGACAACGAAATGACCCAAGTACGACTTCATCGTAAGAAGTCGGGCTGGTGACGATGGGGTGACCACGAGCAGAGGGGTGACACCGATAGCGACATCATTGAAAAGAGGGCGCTGAGTAAGATGATGATTAAGATAGTGATATTGAGGAGAAGGAGGTAGGATATAGGGAAACAAGAAAAAAGCCAGCTAAAACGTGAATACATGTAGCTTGATGAAGACACTGGCAGTTTGACCCCCTTCTCTTTTATCCCTTGAAGGTACTGTAAATCCTCATTTACCACGGTGCAGTTAAATATATAACTTCGCCGACTTAATGTCGGGCAACGTTTTCGTTTTCGCAAATATTTTACACCATGATTTTGTCCAGACTGCTCAGTAGGTACAGGTTTTTCCTATTCGTGTCGGCTGTTTTCATTGGAATCGCGACTTTTCATGGAATGATCGTCACCCAGATGCCCAAACGCGCCCAAGTTTGAGGATCTTCAGGCCCTCTACACGTGTCACCTGCTCTCTCCCAGGTGGTGCAATCCAGAGATGGACAATCGTGGTGGCGGTGGTAAGGCTGGGAGGTGTAGGTACATGCGATGGACATCGATCCATTTGTGGAAGCGAAATGCATCAGTGCTTGCAGAGACCAGTTGCATGCACAAAACAATGTAACTTGACAAATTTGAAGTTAGCGTCAGTGTTATAGTTGATATAATCTCTACCACACCACAAGCCACCACTTCAAGCCACAACGCCAAGAATGCCCACCCAGGACCGTGCTGCTCGCAATACCAGCTCCGACTCGCCTCATCCAACGACGCCTGATGTGTTCACACACGTTCCATACGAGCGTCCGTATAGTCATCGGACTACGTGCTGCATGCACGCCCAAGACCCAAGACCGCCTCGAATGATTCGCCTGCAAAACCATCTCCTCACCCAAGCGCGGCCATTTATCTAACCCGTCATGATCGATCTGACGAAGCCAGAGGCGGTCATCATGACGAGCGATGAAGAGTAAACAGCGTAGGTTCAATAAATGAAGTGGTGTTTCAGTTAACGTCGCCGTTATAGCCGGCACCTAAAGACAACATGTCTGAAGGAATTGTCGCTCTTAGTTCCAAATCTTTGCGCTAGCTTTTATAAAAATGCTGGTAAGCTATTTCCCTGTTTCGAGGGCTGCTTGCGCTTCGTTAGGGTTGATCAAATCGATGAGGGACCGCGTCATTATTACTCACAGAAAACGAAGACGCATCACTTTCACGTAGTCCTTGGCGACTGCATCCAACTCGAAACCTCCCTGTCCTCGGATATACGTGTACACTAACCGAAGGACCATGATGCCTCAACTTCTTCCACCGAATTGCTTAGGAGTTCCAATCCAGTGGACGCGGGCATATGATGGGAACACGTGAACCCACCTTCAAATCGGTCAGCATGCCGCTTTTCGAGGAACGGCAGAAATTGTTGCTTCCACGCCTCCTCAGTTTGGCTTTTAACGGTCGGGTCATACGTTTACACGGCGAGCATTCCGTACGGCTCCACACTGACAACGATCAGTATCCAGCGGGCATTTGAGTGATTCACTGGAAGAACGATGTACCTCATGGAGAATGGTTTATCCGTAGGTGATGTGGTCGGGAAACCGCAGTCCACCAGATGAGACGATAGGGTAGTGACGCCACTGAGTTTCTTGCTCATCGCTGCCAAGTCGTATCCAATCACCGAATCGTTGAGCCAACGATCTCTTCGAATCGAATAGAGCAGAGACTTGGTAGAGAGAAGCGCGACTTCAGGCATGCCTTTTCAAATGCACCGAAAATCTCCATGACCATGTTTGCGTTAAGAACTTTCATTTCATTGTTGCATCTGCCACTCGCTCCCGTTTGGGCGGCAAAAACCTCAATAGGTCTCCCCGCCATTGTGCCCCAGTCTTGTCCGAGCCAACGCATGTCACTTTGCCACAAAGAGCACTTCCGCATTACGTACTAGTAGGCATGCATGGCCACCACACAGTATCTTATAAAACACAGCGAAAACAACGCACTGCCAGTTCAAACGACGTTATCCACAATAAAGCAACAACAGCCTCAGCCACCTCGAAAAGGGCTCCAACTCCTTCTTCAGCCACACGACGATGCCCTTTTCTTCCGTTGAAGTGGTGGACATCATACATTTGATGAGGACGGCGTGTTTTCTTTCTCCGCCTCCTTCCGACCTTTGGTTTTGGTCAAGTGCCGGGTAGCCGGCTCCAATGCGGTAACCTAATCTTGCGGGATAATAGAGTTGTACATGTAATCGACACATAACCTTTTGGCTCTTCTTTCACATTTGGAGCCTTCCCACGAATCATCCATAATGCAGAGATATTTCACCAGAATATCCAGCACATTTCTGAGGCGCCGGGTGTGCTTCGCCCACTGCACGATATCATTGACGTTGGCTGCGTGGTTTTTAGGATATGCTACAGTGACATATCGCTTTATTGTGCTAATGGAAACCCACGACTACGGCTTCTTCTATCTGGGTCTCCCCACCGCCGCAACCGGCAGTTAGATTCATGGCATTTATCTCTCGCTGCTGTGGGACGTCTGGCGGGGGCAACCCGTTGTCTGCTGAGCTTGCATCGTTTGTTGGTGTCCTGCCACTGGATTGAATTTTGTGCATGTCACAGTCTGAGTTGTCAAAAGCGGACTCATCTTGTTGGTGCTTCTGCTGATAGCGCGTTGGGAGTCTCGGAGATATCAAAGCCTCCAACCGAGGTCTGAGAGAAAGGTTGATACGCTGCATATTCGGAGGGCATACATGCCAATAATGGCACCTCAGTGGCAGTAATGCCTTTGCTATTGGTGCCCGGCGACGACGAGATCGTTGGCGTCACCCGGTCGTCCAGCGTGAAGTCAAATAGCGTTGCAGTACCCTTTACTATCACTGAATCCGTTAACGTCGCTGCGCCCAATATCGTCGTTCCGTCCACGTATGCGTCGATGTCGCCTTCGAATTCATGCATCATCTCGAAGGCTTCCATGAAATCCACAGGATCCACCTCATCACACTCACCGCCAGAGCCATCATCGGCGTATGTCGTGGCGTCGGAACTGGGCTCCACGGTTCCTCCATGTATGACTGTTGTCACGATCTCCTCCCAAATGTCCATGGTTTTGGTAGAATTTTGGACTCGACAAATTCTTCAAGTGGTCGACGACCAGGTCGAACACAGTGCGGGTAATGTTGTTTTTCGCTGCTGACGAAAGCACAACCAAATTGCCATGTTCATGGCGGTGAAGCCGCACAACGCCACTTTGCAAGTTGAAGGGGTGCTTTGTGTTGCTCCGCCAGGTGACGTTGATCGGTTTATCTCCACCTTGACGACATCCAGCACGGTTTGAATTGCAAAAGCGCCATCTTCAAGTTGTTAATTGCCTCCATCAGAATCCAGCGCTTGGGAATGACCATTAGCAGAAGGTTGTCGAAGCCGTAGCCAACGCGCGCGACAAATATCAGGTGCTGGTATGACAAGCGCTGGCTAGTGTAGAAGGGGCAACTGCATCTCCAAAATATGTTGTTGCAAATTAGGTTTCCCCCCGCGAAAGCACCTCCCACTAATGTGTTGAAGCCACGCGTTTACAAGTCGCCCTCACCGTAAACCAGTCCCACTGCCGTCGAACATCTGGAATGATATTTGGGTTTCGTGATTTGCCTTCGTGGTGATTAGAGTTGTCAACGATAAAGGCCCGAACGCTACTAGCCTACCCTTTACTCTACGGTGATGGGGTTTCCTACCTTAGCTGCTGGTTAATTACCCTTTAACTATTTCCCATTGCAAAAACACCCTCATACTTAAATCAAATAAGCCGATTCACCCATCAGAGGCGCAAATAGCCCCCTCACTTCCTCCAGCGGAGCGGAACCAGCAAGATGGAAGAGCTTCGACATCTTGATCGAGTCTTTACTGGCACCCCCAAAGCTGGACGTTGGAAGTGAAAGAGCCTCCTGGAAAGCGCAATGGTGACTCTATAGCGGCTACTCTGGAGGATGTTATGTCCCAGTGGTTTTTTTCAAAGGCGAGATGCTGTTGATTGCTGAGGAATCCAGAATCAAACATGGTGGCATCTGGAAACTTGCTCGGGGTTGAGCATGTTTCTTGCGTGACCCACGCGATTCATGCGGTCCTGCCGGGGGCATTGGCGAAGAAAAATAAATCGACGTCGCAAGAACAAAGTCCAGCTTGGGCCGCAACTATTTCTGATGAATCCAAAACCGCTGTCAAGGAACATGAAGAGAACGATGCGTTAAACGAGGACGATCGAGCGGGAATGGAGATGTAGCAATCGACGAAGTGGAAGAATTTCTCGATTCTACGCTGTCAAACATGGATAAAAACGATATGGTCACAGTGTGTGGCATTGTTCAAACATTTTGATCGCTGACGGTGTACTTTCGTAAGTCTCCTATGACTCGCAACCGCATGGCGATAATTCAAAAGGATCTGTCGAACGACCCGAAGAATGCGGTGATAACAACCTGGTCGTTGACTGCTCGGCGCGTTAGAACAGTTGCTGGAATATGCACCTATGATTCATCCGGCTTCAACCTGCATTGAATCGCTTTTTATGTGTATTCAACAACTTCCGCCGGCCGCAAAGAGTTCAAGGACAGGGAGAAAAAAATATAACGCCCTAAAGATGCTGACTCGTTAGCCATTAAGTGCCTCCTAACATCGGTGTCGACGAAATTGGTCATTTCAATATACCCCGCGCTTCCGCTAGTCGTGACAGCTCTTTACGGTCTTCGACTGAACCTAAAAAAGAGACTTGCTTCGCAGCGACGTGATATCGGCTGGAAAGGAATCTTACGTTGATGAAACGTTGCTGACATGTAGGAGTGTGGCCTGCACCTGCAATTTTCAGCCGTCTCGCGTTCGAGTGAAGATGCGATTCGCGCTCAGGGGGTGGTACATCTATGCAGGGAAGGAGCGAAACAAGCAATACCAATAACTCAGACAGATCACTTCATATTCGGTGCTCATTGTGTCAACCAGCACTTACCTTCCAAGCCTGAGTTGTCAGACAGTATTTGTGTGGCCACCTCCCTCTTTAGCATCTGCTTGCGCTTCTGATTTATCTTACCAAACGCTCGCCTGCTTGCTTTCCTGCTCCGAGGTTGACGACCTACGGATGTGTAACGTTACAACCAAGTCGCAGTGCAAGTTGATATGGAGGTGGACTCAAATGGGTACGTCAAATGGAAATATGTACGGAATCAGATCACGTACCATTTTCTACGCTTGATATGTCACCTTCAGAGGCCATTGAGTCACTATCGTCAGCAAGTCCAGCACTTCGATCGGGTGTTAGGCTCTAGCCACGCGGCACAAAAACACAGGTATCAGTCGCAAGCCCACAGCCGCGTGCTTGCAGATTTACTGTTTCCACAGTGCTTACTGGTCTTCTCGCTTTTTCCCCAAACGTCGCCAGTTTCTTCAACCCCATGGATCAATGCTTTAAATCGTCGTCGTCAGGCGAGTGCGCATACCTGTGCGAGCGTTTTCCATGCTGCCTAGTATCCATGTTTTAAGAGAAACGAAGAATGTTTCGCAACATTGGAACAGCAAACGTTTTAATTAATCCCAAACCACAAATCGAAAGCAGTTCGTCAGACAAAGACATCTACGCTACGGGAATGAAGATGCCACACCACGCACGACCTTGCTTTCCTACAGTCCTTACACACACAGTCAGCGCTTGACAACAAATCGGCCCACAAGAAACGTTTCACAACACTCCATCTGCTTCAGAGCCAAGTGACGAAGAACAGCCAACTCGGTTTGATCACACTCTCTGCTACACGCGACGACGATCGTTCCATCCACGCACACCGCCACGCACCCAATGATTCGCGAGCAGCTAGCCAGCCAAAGCATCGCTCAACCACCTAAACACGATTTTACAGAATATATACACATGCAAAGCAACATGCAGCACCACCTGCTCGCAAGCTACCTCAAAGCCAACATACAAACAGGAACCCACCGTTTCAATGCGACCAGGCGCACAGCCTGTACAAATAAACAACATACGCAAAGCCAGAACGTCACCAGCACCCTCTAAAGAGCCGCGGAAATCCAGTTTGCTGAGGCGTGTCTCGAAGTTGCTCAAACTGCAGAAAAACCAGCAACGTGCCGACTTGCGTGAAGCCTACGAAATTATGAAATGAATCGGGATCGCAGCTGGCAGGGCTGATCTTTGGATCGCTCGTTGTGCTCGGTTCTCGGTTCACTGACCCGAAGAAATTTCGAATGTTTCTTTCCTAAAATACTGTTATTTATATGCCAGGTTTTAAGGTGCTACAACGACTTCCATCCAGTCTACGCAGCCTCCTATTCAGTTTGACGTCGACCGCTGGGTCATACTTTCCACATACATGCCACTGAAAGCGCAAAAAGCGAACTTAACCCTTTCGTGGTAGAAGGGGTCAAATTGCTTCTTTTGGGCGTAGTGTCAAAAACTGGTGCAAAATCACCCCTCAAAAAGACGGACTTTGCGCCCTTTAAGCAAAGCCGCACTCCTGAGTATACATTGTTTTGTTTCTACCAATGGCTGCAAATCATTTTTGAAGGAATCGGGTTATATAATTGGTATATTTCCTATGTCGAGGCAATCAACAGAAGCGAACAATTTTATTTGCGAAAACTATGTCCCAACAAGTATATAAAACGCAAACTATGAGACCACACACGATAGAAAGCGATACGCGCTTGGTCACGCCACATGTCTTAAACATTGTGTAGATGTGATGCACCCCCACCCCCGTTTCCCATAATAATCCCTACACTGTTGCAAGTTACATAAATTCATTACAAAAGCCAATTTATATGCGCATGATCATTGCCAGCGCGGCCATGTTACGCCATACCATTCAGTGCGGCGCTGAACTGGCCATCGATGGAGCGTCAGCGGTCAAAGGCAGACCTGCGATTACCCAACCGCTCTCGGTGACGCTAGACAACGCCCAATCATTGGTTGCCAAGGACAGACGAGGCAACGGGTGGTCGCCAATTGGGGTGCGTGTCTATATGCTTTACATCCCCCCTTCTAATACATTGTATCAAAGGTTGAGCGGGTGGGTGGGACGTTCACTTCTGCTTTGCAATGCTTAGAGCACCTCCGTGTCCTCTCTCCCCAATCACACGTCCCGTTGGGTTTTGCCCAACAACGTAGCGGTTGTTGTTCCTGTATCAAGTGCTTTATGGTGGGTCTATATGGACCCATGATCCGCTTCTGGCCGGCAGACCCAGCCTCCGGAAGATGAGTCAATCTCACAGGTTATGGGCCCAACGTTTGTGGGATCCTCGGAGGCGAGGCGGTGACACGAGGGATTCCTAAGCAGCCATTGGTTGGAACCCCCATTGTGCAACGTCCCCTGGCAGTGAGGGATGACGCCTTGCGGGAAAAGGTTTATGACTCTCCCTCCCCGGCAGCCTCTCACTTTGGCCTCGTTCTTTTCCGTTCGGCAGGGAAACCGAAACCAAGGAGACACGTCAGGCGGCGGTAACAACGGAGGAGGCGTCCAAGGCGACGGAATTGTCCAAGGAGCTGAAGGTGGCGAGATGGCGCGTCTGGTGGCCACTTCGAGCTACCAGCTGGACATCATGCTCACTGTCAGCGATTGCTACCAGGAGTGGATCGCGCGGATCCTGGTGGCGCTGTTTGCCATGCGGATGAGTGAGATGGCGCTTGTGCAACGAGAAGGAGACGGACCGCCCCGAGTTGGACAGACGCTGGCACGATTGCTTCAGGGTCCGAGCGGGCAAGGCACACAACTACATCGTGCAACACGTTGTGTGAGACATCCTGCAGCGCTTCGACCGAGAAAGGACGAACGGGGACCTGTGGGTTATGTGGAAGGCGCTCGAGAACGAGTTTTGCAGTGGCAATGGTTTGGAAACTACGTTCATCTTCAACGATGTTTACGGTCGCAAGCTGAAGCGTGGTGAACCTGTTCGGGCCTACATCGACGACCTGCTATGCATGCGACGTGTTCTCAGGAATAATGACGGAAATGTAGCAGACGCTGAGCTAGCACGCATCCTGATCTGTAATATGCATGACGTGTACAATGCAGAGAGGGACAAGTTCATCCGTAGTCGATCTACGTGATGACCGCTGTCGAGTAAGGAGGCCACCGGCCACTGTAAATATGCGGAGATCA
This sequence comes from Nothophytophthora sp. Chile5, assembly GCA_001712635.2. Lineage (NCBI taxonomy): Eukaryota > Oomycota > Peronosporomycetes > Peronosporales > Peronosporaceae > Nothophytophthora > Nothophytophthora sp. Chile5. The sequence continues at coordinate 41,587 of MBAC02005180.1, forward strand.
ATTACAAGCGCAACTCGCGGGGCAATGGCGGCGGTGGGAGGCGGCATTGGAGGCAGAGGCCAAGGTGTGCGCCAGTCTGAATGGATCCAGTGAGGAAGATGCGCTGAGGGAAGAGTGTACCTGAACGTGATGCATCTGCATGCTAGCCGCTATGAAGAGCGCCTATTGGAAGAGGTGTCGTACTCGGTGAACGCACGCTACAATTGATCTCAATGAGTTACATGTTGATGACAACGGGCTTCGACCTGACAATGGACAAGAAAACCCTGCGTTTTGTCAAAGCCGTCGCTGCGTTTGGAGTTCAAGGTGGCATATGGCTTCTGCCAGGCGTGGAGGAATAAGACGACCGCGGGCCCGACCGTGAAGGAAAACCTGGCGCTGGGAGTGGAGAAGATGTCTCATGTGTCTACGCAGGACACGATGAAGCTCCTGCATAACCGACTGAACCACGCAGGGAAGGAGGACATCAAATGCATGGCGAAGGAGCTCAGTTTCGGATTAAATGTTAATGCCACTAAACTTGCTGCTTACGACAGTGTTCCCTGTCGGATGGCCACGTTTCGACGCATGCACTATTCGTGCGATCTTCGCCAGAGTACTCGCCCATTGGAGAAGCTCGCGGTCAAGATGGTCACATTCAGCGGCGAAGCCATGTTTCTACTCTTGGTGGATGAGGTATCCAGATTCAAGTGGGCGTACCTTCTGTCGTAGAAGTCTGAAGTCATTGGCCACATTAAGTCGATGATCCTGCGCCTGCACATGGAGTGCAAGGAACGCGGACGGCGCGCGCCCATCCTGCGCTTAGACCAAGGCGGTGAGTTTGTGAACGACCAGCTTCAAGATTTCTGCAGATCGCAAGGAATCGCGACAACGTACACAAATGGATGCATCCCGAGGAGGACAGCGTTGTTGAGCACATCAACGGAGTAATGCTACCGCATGTGCCATCACTCCCGGCGGCGACGCGGCTACCGAAAAACATGTGGATCGAGGCGCTCCACTACACCGTGTTTACGCTGAATCGGTGGGTCTTGAGCACATTGGAGAAGGACAAAAGGCCAAAACGAGCTGCTGTACAAGAAGAGATCAGAGCTGGGGCAACTGCTGACGTGGGTGAGCTTAGTTCAAGCACGCATTGACCCAGAGACAAGGCAGGAACATGACAAGTTGATTTCACGAATAGAGATGTGTATTCTGCTTGGCTACGGCTACGACACATAGGGGGTCACGTTGCTGAGTCTACGAAACGGACGCGGGCGGACGTGTCGACTGGAGAACGACTTCTACCATGATATGTTCACCTCCACACACGCGCACGTTCAGAGGATACTGCATGCAGACGTGAATGCGGAGAACGAGATGCTATAATGGACCTGTACCTCGAGGACGTAGACGTGGCGAAGAGAGTAATCGCTGAAGCAGTGTTGGAGGGCGTCGATGGCGACCTGGCCGACATTGAACTTGAGCTGCCTGGTCAGGCGCCAGTTCAGTCTGTTGGATCCAAAGAAACATCCCCGTTGCCGACTACACCTGCGAAGTCCAGTAAGCGGTTGGGGCCGCAGTCCAAGGACAAGAGTAAGGCAAATAGCCAACATTTATCGTCGGATGACGAGGCAGAAAGTGGATCTGGGAATAATGTAGTAAAACAAACAGCCCGACCAATTTCCTGTGACGGTGCTGCCGTGTCGAAAACACATGCTCCCCGGTTGCCTGCGCGAATATGTTGTGAGTGTGGTGATCCAAAGAGGAGATGAGCTGACTATTCCTCAAAGCTACAAGCAAGCGAGGCGAAGTTTACTGTGGCCAGAGTGGGGGTAGGCCAATCATTTAGAGTTGGGCTGCTTTTGCAATACAAGATGTGGCGTCTCGTGCCGCGGAATAGCATCGAACGGAAGATCAAGGTGCTGACGTGCCGATGGATGTTCGCAATCAAGCGCGACGAGAAAGGGCTGGTGCTGTGCTACAAGGATTGGTTGGTGATCCACGGATTCAAGCAAGAGTTCGGTGTGAATTTCAACGAGACTTACGCAGCTGTAATTCGAATTGAAAGCATTCGTACGGCTATATGCCATGGAATACAACGTGGTTTGGTGGCCATGCAGTCCGATGTGAAGACAGCGCTCCTGTACGAGCCACTCGAGGAGACAATCTACATGGCGTTGTCACCTGGATTCGAGGGCGGACATCAAGGCGGAGGGTGTCATTTACTCAAGAGTCTTTACGGCCTGAAGCAGGCCGTGCATCTGAAACTAGATACTGCACGCAAAGATCCAGGAGTTGGGGTTCACACGCATTGAGAAAGATCGAGACCAGTATGACCGTCAAGTGGTAGGTGTAATAACCATGCTAATCGCGGTGTACGTGGACGATCTGCTGCTGACTGGACGTGCAGACCTGTGCGAGCAAGTGGCCGCAAAAATGGAAGGGGGGGGGGGGGGGGGGGGGGGGGGGGGGGCAGTTGACGTCGCTGGGTGAGGTGCGCTTTCTGTTGGGAATTGAGATCACTATCAACCGCGCTGCGGGGAGGGTAGTGTTTTCTCAAGTCCAGTACATCAGAGATACCCTGCTTAAGTTCCGCATGGCCTCGTCTCATGGTGTCAAGACGCCGGAGCCACCCGGGACGCTCCAAGTGCGCGAACCAACGGAAGGAGATCCTCCACCACCGTGCCGAGAGCTGGTGGGAGCATTGCGTTATTTGGTGTCGGGCACCAGACCTGATCTCGCCCATGCCGTGCAGAACCTGGCCTAATACCTGGCAAACTTCGACCACATGCACCTGAGCTAGCGCGTCATGTGCTGCGGTACCTTAAGGTGACGACTGACTTCAGGCTCGTGATGGACTACCGCGTGGAATTCAAGATCGAGTTGCTCCTGTACACAGACGCGGACTTTGCGAACGACGCCGTGGACAGAAAGGTCATCAGTGAATACGTGGCGATGATTGACGGCAACGTATCTCGTGCTCATCACGCTAGCAAGAAATCAATGCACATAGTACAACGGAGACGGAATACGTGGCTATGGTCGAAGGGGCCAAGGACATGCAGTGACTACGACAACTCTGTGACGAGTTCCAGTGAGGTCATGACGTCCCGCTGCTGCTGGGTGGTAACATGGCTTCAGTTTACATGACAGAGAAACCTGGCAAGCACAGTGTAACGGGGCCACTGCTGCCGTTACGTAGACTATCACGAGGGTTGAGGAAGCGAAGGTCTTCGGGCCGCTACCGAAGACGTGTGGGCTTTGAAGCTAAATTGACTCTGATTGTTATTAAGTACGGCCCGCAAAGGCCGAACTTAGCGCGCACTTAGCTGCGAGCCACCCATTGAGGGGGATCCAGCTAATTGGCTAAA
>MBAC02005183.1:0-58477 GCA_001712635.2 Nothophytophthora sp. Chile5
CGGCCATGGGGTGCACCTTCCAGCCGCCCTCGGGGTCCACCCAGTCCAGCAGCTTCTGCTCCGTGGCGTCCGCCCAGTCGTAGTAGCTCTGCAGCATCTCTGACGCCATGACTCCTGCTTCGTGGGGGTTGATTGGGCTGGGGGAGAGGTGGGGCGGATGCTAGATGGCAAAAGCGCAAATGAGGTCCCTCTCGAGCGGCGGCTCTTGCCGTTCTTTTCCGCCAGCGCCCACCACCAGCAGCAGCGAGACACTCCGTTCCGTCCGTCGAGCGGAGCGGAGCCGAACATGCGTGTCAACATCCTCAGACGACGTCATTGCCAAACACGGGTATCGGATGCTCTCGCCTCTTTTAGAGGAGGTCGTACGGAATGAAGTACCCTAGTTTGGCAGAAATGAAGTTGTAGAGTAATCCATCGAAGCACCAATCGCGGCGGTTGGGGGTACGTGGTGGAGTGCAACTGTCCGGATCCGCCCACGCCACTCAAAAGTTGGCGGGTGGGTAGCAATTCCATTTAAACCCATCTTCCAAACCTGTTTACTTACAAACATCTAGTGACTTGTCGGGTTCTACCCATGGGTCAAGTGTCGGACGAACCCGCGGACCCGACCCCGGCTGATGAATTTCAGCCTCGAATGATGATGTCATGCGTCATCGGGGGGATGAGCGCGGCGGTGTCATCGCCATCTTGAAGCCGTCGGGCCAGCGCCATCCGCCAGGCGATGACGCAGCCCCAAGCCGTCGAGCTCCGAGCAAGGAGGTCCAGTAACGCTGGCAGTAAGAGAGCAGTGTATCTTCCGGGATAGGCGAGGAGGCGACGTCGGTGGTGGCGTCGATCTCTGGGGGCCGCTTGCGTTTCGACCGCTGCCCTTTCTAGACGTTGCTCGTCCCCAAACGCCAGCGAGGTCGGTCGCCTTGGTTGCATACTGCATGGGGGTGTTGGATACCTGCGAAATGGAGGAGCCACTGCTTGAACGGCTACCCGCGTTTTACATGTCAAATAAACGGAACTGGGACTGGGCATTCTCCATTCTGGTGGTGACGCCGGCCGCGTGGCAATGCAGCGCCACACTTTGAGCGGATTTGCTTGCGGCAGGTACGTCATGTGGCTTGTGGTGCTGTTGCCGGTTGCACCGTCCTGCTACGCTTCGCCACAGCTCCTGCAGCCGCGAGCGCAGTCTTCTCCACCGCTTGTCCCGCTGGCGCGGGTTCCTGTGGTCGCATTCCTCTTAAGGTGGCGCGGCAACTGCTCCGGTCCCTCGCAGCAGTCGCGCTTGCATTCTGCCAACGCGCATATCCAGGATTGGCCCCTCCATCGATTCTACAATGCGTTAGCACAGGAAGCCACGTCGAAGAAGCACCATCCAAAGACAAGTACGATCTCTTTCCGTTTTGCTACTGCGCTGGTGACCGAATCAACGTGGCTTCTGGTCGTGGCAAATAAACAAACAAAGCGCTGCCAGCTGCTGTGGCAGTCGGCAGGTGTGAATTGCGAACTCGAGTACACGTCGAAGGCCTCCGTTGAAGCAGCCCGACATCAGTCGGCAATGCCTTCATCGAAGGGCCCTCAACAATCGCTACATCCAGCGATGGTTATACATTCGTGTGAGGCTTCCTGATCGCGTCTCCACACAGGATTCGGGCTCATCGCTTTCCTAGCGGAAGGTGAGCAAACCCATAGTGCGGTCATGCGAGACGCTGAACATGGCGTCGTAGCGCGGGTGCCAAGTGGCGTGAAGCACCGTTTTCTCTGCAAGGATCAGCATCACAACGGATCGTTAGCCTCCGGGTGAAAAGCACAGACACCAGGCAACCGCGACGAGCTACTCCAAACACTTACGATGCACATGAAGCGACTGCTGGGGTAACACCTTGGGATAGTTCTCGCCTCGCATCCGCACGTCCCAGATGTTCACCACACCCGACTTGCTGCCGCACGAGACGTGGTAGCCCGCGGGTGACCACCGCGGCACCACGTACTGACTCATGGCGCCGCCTTCCCACGTGAGGGTCATCTCGTCTTCGCGGTAGCGCTGACGCAGGTCGTGCAAGAGGATGCTGTGTCTGGTCTGCTCCACGCAGCTTACCAGCAGCACGTTCGGGTTGTGCGGGTGCTCCAGCACCGAATTGATCTTGGAGATGGTGGGCTTGCGACGCTCGATCACGATGTGCGCATGCGACCGGTTCAGGTCGTACTGGATCACCAAGCCATCCAGACCGCCTGTGTACAGACAATTGCGCTTGGAGTGCACACAGAGCGAGCGGACTTCGCTGCGGTGGTCGCGATGCAGCACGCGCCACTTGAGGTCCATGCCGCCGTTCTGCAGGTCCTCGTGCTCCTCCCAGAGGACCACGGCGTGATCGGATGCGCCAGTGGTCACCAACTGGCGACTCGTGGTGTCGGCGCCATAGCCCGTGGGAAGCCAGTCGATGGCCGAGATGCCGCGGGAGTGCAGCGTCGTGCTCTTGGATGTGAGTCGGTCGCGCGGGATCGGCTGCGGCGTGTCGCTGTCCTCCAGCTTCAGCTGATGTAGTTGCACAATACAAAACTCTCCTTTGCCGTCCAGTGGGTCCCGGAACGCCATAGCCAGACGATTCCCGTCTGGACTCCACGCGATGCCCTCGGCACACGGACTGTCCCGACGGAAGGACGAAGGCACCAGACTCACCACCTTGGCGATCTCCTGATCTTGTCGCTGATAGCTCCAGAGAATGAGCCCGCCTTCGTCAGCGCTTGTGGCGAAAATGGACGGCTGGATGGGGTTGAACGCCAAGTGCCGCCCCTTCCGAATGCTGCCATCAGGAATGGCATGGAAGCGGTGGTTCACCAGCAGCTTCGGGACATCGGAGCGACCCCAGAAATGGTCGGGCATCGTCTCCTCCACGGGGACCACGGCGCTCTTGGCCGCCGCCGCCGCGTTCGCCAGTTCTTGCTTCACATCCGCCGGATCCATGATGACCACCTCGTCGTCACTGCCCTCGTCATCTTCGTCCACGATGCATGGACGCTTCGAGGCACGTGGTCGACTGCTGGATCGTCTGCGCTCTCGTGGCTGACTTTTGCCTTTGCTCTTGGATCGTCTCGAGGGCGCTTTGTCCTCTCGATTGGAATGCGAAGGCAGTCGCCGCTCGCGCCGCTTGCCCAACGCATCCAGATCGACCTGCAGATCGTACACCTCCAGCTCCTTGGTCTCCACGCGCTGTTTGAGTTCCGCCAGCTCCTCGCGCAGCTCGGCCAGTTCTTTCTTCTTGGGGGCGAGCTCCCGCTCCGTAGCTGCCATGGCGTCCTCGATCTCCTGCAGATTACTGCCGCTCCGACTGCTACGACGGCTGCTGCGTGACGCCGTCACCTTTTCCCTCTCCTCCTCTTCGTCATCACTGCTACTCTCCGAAGCAGCGCGCGAGTGTCGCGAGCGACGACCGCGACTCACCGACCGCTCGCGCTCTCGCCCTCGAGGCTTAGACTTGGAGCGTCCACGTTTCTTCCCACTGCGCGCCTCTGCGTTTCCTGTCGATCTAGACTTTCGGGTGGGAGCTGGCGGCTCTGGACTGGGTGTGCGACGCCTCGCCTGCAGCGGCTGCCCACCGCTGCGTCTGGCCGCCGATTTCGATCTCTCTCGCTTGCTGCGTCGAATCGCCGCCGCCGTGTCGTGGTCCACACGCGTCACAGACTTGGACCGCGTCCGCATCGAGACGGGCGACGGGCCGCGATGACCGGTTGCCTGCTGCTGCTGCTGCTGTGCCGCGCCACTCCACCGACTGGATCGCGACGCCTGAATCGGAACCTCTACCGACCGCGACCGTGCACGTGCTAGCGCGCTGGCAGTCTGCAGAGTCGGCGCGCGAGTCAGCTCCGCCACAGGTGGCCGATAGTAACTGGCCTTGTTGGTGTTGAGGGTCGACACGCTGCTGGCCCGATTGCTGCCTAGCGGGATGAACTCCTGACCCGCCGTCCTGCGCGTCACGCTACGGGCGCGAGACTTTGACTTGGACCGCGCGCGGAAGGCGATGGTGCCGTCGGACGCAGGCATCGCGGAGGCCGTCGACGCTACCGTTGGACGGCTTCGCGATGCGGCGGCGCGGCTGGCGGGAGAACGAGGGGGCGACAAGCGCCGCCGTCGCTTGAGCATCTCGCCCCGCTGGAAGTCTGCGTCTGGGATGGAGAAGTAGCTGGCGTTGTCGCCGCGGGAGGGTTCCTGGCGCGAAGGAGGCGCGCGGCCGTAGTAGCTCATCGGTCTGGAGCTCGTCGAGTGGCCGCCACTTCTCAATGAGAGAAGCAGAAGGAACACCAGTGAAGCCGTGGGACCGCTTTTCAGCGAATCATGAAGGGGAAAGGGGAGGAATGGCGCTTGATTGGCTAGAACGAGATCGGGATACCGAGATTTTGGCGCCAAATACCGGTATATTGCTGGCTCCAGCGGTTCGATGTCTCCCTGTCGTTAATTCATTGTCGTGTGAGTCTTCCGAGCCGCACACGTTGCCAACGAAAGCCACAGTGAAGTCACACTTTCTGGCGAGTTCTGATGTGGTAATGGCCACGGCTTGCAGAGTCACATCGGGGCACAACGGGATGTCACACTGGGATTGGAGTTGATGGCGGACGGAGTCACTTGCCGTTACATGTACCGGTATCCATACGGTATCCATGTCGTTGGAGTCGGTGGGGTAGCCAGCTCTGGATATGCGGTGTTCGAGATATCTTGATGAGTTCGCGACACGGGGAATGAGGACAGGCGGATCCCTTCGATGCACAGAGGGTTCTGCAACGAACAAGAGGCTTTGAGATTGGCACGACACCGACGCTGACCATTGCACGACGGCGGAAGAGAAGGCCACTTCATCTGATCAGGACGCATGCTGTCGGTACCGGTATCGGTACATGTATCAGAATTTCGATACGGAACTAACATTAATATATTTTCGGAACCCTTCTTATAAAACGAAATTATCCTACTCAACCCCCACCAAAATATGGCAACCCCAACGTCAGTCGGTTGACATTGGCACAACCACAACTCCAGCATGCCGCAGTCGACTCGACAGCGCGGGCGTGCGACAGCAAAAGAGAAGGTCGCGCCCGCCGCACCTTGGAGCTTCACATGTCCGCTGAGATATGATGAGCCGGGAGTGCTTGGTTTCAGCTCGTCTGAATCGGTCAAACGGGTTTCGGCGCTCGCACTGAAGACCCGTGGCGGGTCTGCAGGCCGACCGAAATGGACCTGCAAGGGAGAGAGGCGAGCCAATAAAATTGCCGACATGGGTGCGGTCGATCGTGCGCACCAGCCAGTTTTTCTGATGTCTTCAGGTGCGGGCTAGGTGTCTCACATCCTGTTCCCGCTCCGCCATTGGCTGAAACTTCTGCTCTTTTGGCGCGAAGATCCAGTTCAATCCTGGCGTGGCGGACATTTCTGCCGCATTTGCTGATTATCAGCGGGTAGGGGCAACAAATTAACGCCAGACGAAGAGGGATAGGGGCGCCAACCATCAATCGTTCCCCCAGCCCTGATAACGGTCGCTCGGTGCGGAGCCACAAACGAACACGCCCGCAGTGTATTTAGAACCGGTACCGATTTACCGAAACTCAGACGTAAAACCGCACCTAAAACGGGCCCAGACCGTCAGTGCGGGAACGAGCCTCCTCGTTCACTTGCGTCCACTATGCCCGTCCCCTCGTTTCCCTTCCTCCTGCTGTTTTGCCGCACACTCTTCAGGCCAAAGTCTCAGAGCGGCGAAAGCAACCGACTCGATAAGCTTACGGTAAGAAGCGGAGGGAAGCGCGCATTCCCCGCCTTGTCCTTACTGCCCGAGTGCCGCGTGACGCCTTCCGCGCGCGCATTCCCCGGCCTTGCTCGCGTCGCGTCCTAATTCCTCTGCTCTTGGCTCTCTCGCCGCTCCGTGGTCTATGAAGAAGCCGCTGCAGCCGCCTGTCCGCCCCGCGTTCGATCCAAGCCCGCGCACCTTCGACCAGTCGCTCATGAGCAGCGACGCCACCGACTTCGAGCGCGTGCCGCCCGAAGGCAGCGGCTTCGTCAAGATCGGCGGGCCGCTCACCGAGGCGTCGGACCCGCGCACCATCAAAGGCACGTCGGGCGCGCCGGGCAACGGCAACCGCCTGTTCTACCTGCGCGTGATCGACTCGCGCAAATGGCACTACTCGGAGACCTTCGCGCTGTTCCTGGACTTCTTCGTGCAGGTGCTGACCATCTCGTTCACGCCCAAGGCCACGTTCCACGACGAGGTGGCCGCCAAGGCCTCGCGCTTCTTCTCGTCCGGCCTCATGTTGTGCTACTTCATCGACATGATCATCCGCGTGCTGGGTCTGCGCCTCGCGCTGTTCCGCTCGCACTCGAACATCGCGGATCTGCTGTGTCTCGTGGCGATGGTGGTGCTGCTGGGCTCGCGCTACGTGCTGGGCGCCAGCGAGTACTGGCTCACGCTCGGCTACCTGACGGTGGTGGCGTTCCGGTTGATCCTGAAGCCTCGCGCGCGCACGTTCTCCAAGAAACTGCACAAGTTCCGCACCAACGGCGACCACATCCGCGTGTCCATCGAGTCGCTGCGGGCGTCGCTGGCGCGCATCCCGGGCATCTCGGCGCTGTCCATCGAGATGATGGAGACGGACCTGGTGATCATCTGCGGCCGCGACGAAGGCGACATGACGCGCGACGAGCTCATGAACTTCCTGGAGCGCGCGCTGCACTACCGGCCGCCGACGCTGTCGGCCACCGAGTTCCTCTCGCACTTGCGAGACATCGACGCGTCGTCGTCGACACTCGCGTACGGCATCGCCGACGTCGTGCGCAGTACGCTCTGGCACTGGTCCACGCAGACGATGGACCTCATCTTCTGCTTCTTCGTGGTGTGCATCAATGCCTCCGTGAGTCCGGCGCTGGCCGTGTTCCTGGCCAAGCTCTCGGACGCCTTCGACACGATCGACTCGAGCAATCCGGACGAATCCACGCTCAAGATCGGCGTCGTGGGCGTGTTGGCGCTCTGCGTGCCGTTCGTGCTGGGCGACTACGCCGTGGGTTATTTCCAGTCCAAGATGATCTCCAAGGCCACGGAGTCGCTGCAGTCGTCGCTGCTCAACATCATCCTGCACCAGGACACGCAGTTCTTCGCCGAGCGATCGGAAGGCGACCTCAACAACCTCTTTTCCAGCGACGTGGCGCGTGTGAACGCTCTGTGGCAGGCAGTCTTCTGGAACCTGCTCAACCCGCTGATGGCCGTGGTCTTCGGCTTCGGCTACGCGCTGTACATGGACGTGAGCATCGGCATCATGTCCTTCGGCTTCACGGCCGTGTTGCTCACCAGCGGCCCGCAGGGCTTTGCGGCGCAGCGCTCCAAGGAGTTCGGCTCGAAGAACGCGTACGTGGCGGCCGAGTTCCAGAACGCCGTGGGCTGCGAGAAGGTCGTGCGCGCCTACGCGATCCAGGACCCGCTGATCACGCGCTTCAAGAAGACGTGCGCCACGCTGCGCAAGAACCAGTTCTCGAAGGATTTCTGGTCCAGCGTCGTCCAGATCTACATCGAGTCGGCCATGTACATCTTCGTGGCCATCATGACGGCGTCGCTGGCCATGAAGGTGTGGCACGGCGAGCTGTCGTCGGGCGAGTTCTTTGGGTTCATCACGCTGCTGGCCCGCGTGTCCAACCCCGTCACGACGCTGGGTGGCTTCATGCGCGTGGCCATCGGTAACGCTAGCAGTCTGCAGCGTATCGACGACATTATCGTGGGACTGGGCCCGACTAGCGGCGACGACGACGGAGACAAGGACATGCCCGCGCTCCCGAAGATGGAGCACGACCTGCGCATCGAGAAGCTCGTCTTCAAGTACGACAAGACGTCGGAGAACTACATCCTGAACGAGTTGTCGGCCAACGTCTCGCGCGGCTCGTACACGTGCGTGGTCGGCCCCTCCGGCTGCGGTAAGAGTACGCTGTTGGCGTGTCTGATGCAGTTCCAGGACGCGGACGGTGGCTGCATCCGCCTGGACGGCCACGATATCTTCAACTTCTCCAAGAAGTCTTTCATGGACCAGACGGCGGTCGTGTTCCAGGACGGCGGCATCCTCAACGGCTCCATCTACGACAATATTCGCTACGGCAATGTGACGGCATCCAGCGCCGACTGCGAGGAGGCGGCACGCTTGGCGGAGTGCCACTTCATCAAGGAGCTCAAGGACGGGTTCGAGACGGTGGTGGGGCAGCACGCGACGTGCAACCTCAGCGGTGGCCAGGCGCAGCGTATCTGCTTGGCTCGTGCGCTGTGCCGCCGCCCGAGTCTTCTGCTGCTGGATGAGGCGACGAGTGCGCTGGATCCGGAGACGGAGGCGTCGATCGTGGCCACGCTGGAGCGGCTCTCGAGCAAGATGAACATGACGATCATCTCGGTGACCCACCGCTTGTCGACGAGCATGAACGCTGACCAGATCCTGGTCCTGAACGAAGGGCGCGTTGCCGAGGAGGGTCGCTACGACGATCTGGTGAAGAGGGGCGGGCTCTTCTTTGAGATGGTGCACAAGGTGGACAAGTCTGAAGAAGAGGAGAAGACGGTGTCGATGGAGAAGGCGGACCTCGTGTCGATTGGCAAGAGCTTCCGCCGTCCGACGGGTTCGCGCAAGAACACGGACACCATCGGAGCCACTGGGGAGGAGCCGAAGCAGCTACATGACAGCGCGCTGGCGCTGCAGCAGTTCACGAAGACGCTGAGCTCGCGCGTGGTGCATGACGTGGGCGACGGCGCGCGACCTGCAGGCACCACTTCGTGGTATCGCTACGGCAACCGCCTGTCGCACCGCAGTCGGAAGACAAGTGGGGGTGACGACGCGTTCTCCTCACGCCGCTCGGGGAACAACAGCGTCGAGGGCAGCCAGTGGTATAACCACCAGGACAACCGGAGCGCCGCCACGTCTGCTGCCAGCGAGGAGGAGCGCAACAAGTACTTTGTGCTCTAGATGGATCGCCACGTTCGATTGCGTATTGGCCTTGCCTTGACCGAGGAGCTGACCGCTTGCCTCTGGCTTCTTCGCGTTGTCCGTCCGTGCCCAGGAACGACCCACGACCGCGCTGAGTCGACTCTGGTTCGTACTGAAGGTGGGGTTTTCCCGACAGGTGGCAAGACAAGGCTTCACAGAAGAGAGTTGAAGAGGAAGACCCCACGGTAGGCCATGGGAATAGTTGTGCTTGTTGTCAGAGACAGCACGGGCGAAATGCATTTGCGTGTCATCTGGAATCTGTCTTGGCTTGGCTGGCGTGGCTGGCGACCTGTTCACACCTCGCTGTTGCGTTCTGCAGAAAGCGAGACGACGAGCAGCAGCACACGCGAAGGTATCCGCAAGCGTGGCCATCACAAGGTAGAGCGACCCCGCTGCGACTATATGAAACCCACACAACACCTCACATCGGACGTCCACAGACAAGCAGGTCATTACATTTAGCTCCGGACGGAGGAGGCGCCACCCTCCGCGCCCTTCTCAGAAGCCCAGCGTGGCGCGGCCGTAGAACTGCTCGTCCTCTTCGGGCAAGTCGTCTTCCAGGCCGTCCAGGGTGAAGGCCTTGGCCTTCTTGCTGTCGTGGCGCGACATGGAGCGGCTGTCCAGCTCGGACGGCGACGGCGTGCGCGACGACCGCGGCGGGGGGAGCGGCGGCGCCGCCGCGTTCAGTAAATACGCGTTGGCGGCGCGCAGCGTCTTGACCCAGTTGTTGAGCTCCTGCGGACTCTTGGTGAAGAAGTGCGACTGCTGCTCGTCCGTGCTCAGCACGAACTCCTTGCCGCGCTTCATGTCCTCGCACACGACCTCGAAGCTCCTGTCCGAGAGGTTGATCTCGCCGCGCACCACCGAGTCTCCGCGGCGCTTGTAGTACTTGAGGAAGCCGTCGGCCGTGATCACGCACCAGCGCTCGCGGGCGCCGCGCATGGTCTTCATGCCGCTGATGAGGCCGCGGTCGGCCCACTCCGTGGGGCCCTTGTCCAGGAACCCGCTCAGCATCGGCATCTTCCCGCGCGTGCTCGCAGTGGCCGCCGCCGAGTCCGTCGCGCTCGCGTCGGTCGAGCGGCTGCCGGAGTCCTTGTCGTGCGGCGACGGCTTCTTCTTCGAGGTCGACGAGGAGCGGTGGCGATTCCCAGCAGCCGAGGACGCCTGGCGACTGCGCGTCGTGTCGGGCGGCGGCGGCGCGCCCGCGCCCTGGGTCTTGAGGCGATGCAGCTCGTCCTGCGCGTCCTTGAGCTCCTCCTTGATCTTCTGGCGCCGCCGCTGGCAGTCCTTCGCCAGCTTGTGGTCGCCCGACTGCGCGGCTTTGGACAGCGTGTCCACCACGGCGCGCTGCTTCTTGCGCAGCTCCAGGATCCTGGCCTCCAGGTCGGCGAACTCGGACTTGGGCTTGCCGCCAGCGTCGTGGCCGCTGGAGCTCAGCGCGCTCTTGTCCTTGTCGTCGGGCCGCGACTGGCGAGAGGACGTCGACGACGTCGACGCGCCCAGCGCGGCCTCCTCGCTGCCCAGACTGGCGTAGTGCTTGATGAGCTGCTCCATCTCCTTCTGCACCTTGCTGGCCTTGCGCTGCTCCTTGGCCAGCTCGTCCTCCAGCCCGCGCTTCTTCTTGCGCAGCGCGGCCAGCTGCTCCTTGGGCGGCGCCGTGGGCTCGAGGCCGAGCACGTCGTCCTCCGGCGCGCGGTCCTCCTCCTCGTCCTCGCTCTTCTCCACCTTGGCCAGCTGCTTCTCCAGCTCGTCCAGCTGCGTCTGCAGCGTCACGCGCTCCTTGCGCAGCCGCTTGTTGCCGGCGCTCATCTTGGCGATGTCCTCGTTCAGCTCGGCGTTGCGCTTGGCCAGCTCGTTGGCGCGCACCAGCTCCGGGTTCTCCATGGCGAAGCTGGCCTGCAGCTTCAGGTTGCGCATCATGGCCTCGAACTTGTCCTTGTCGCTCTTGAGCCCCTCGTTCTCCCTGCGCAGCTCCACGCGCCGCGCGTTCAGCACGTCGAACTCGCTCGAGACGGCGTCCCACTTGCGCCGCATGCGCGTGAGCGAGCGCAGCAGCTTCTTGTTCTCGATGGCCCACATCTCCGTGTGCAGCTCGCCCGTCACCAGCACCCGCGTGTACTCCTGCTTCTGCTGCTGGTAGGCCGTGGACTGGCCCGCGCCCGAGACGCCCAGTTCGCTGGCGCCGCCGCTCAGCGCGCCGCGACTGCCGTCCGAGCCGCGCGTCGCCTGCTCCTCCACCGTGCCTTTCGACACGTCGGCGAACTTGATGCGCACGGGCCGCGACGCGCCCTTGAGCCTCCCCACCACCTCCTTGTACGTGAGCCCCGCCAGCGACACGTCCTCGATGCTGGTGACGCGCATGCCGATGGTCAGGCGCTTGTGCGGCTTCACGCTCCAGTTGTGCAGCTCGGCCGGCCCCGCCTTGCCGCTCACCTTGGGCAGGTCGTCCACCTCGGCCTGGAACTGCGCGTACAGGATCGTCTCCATCTGGTGCACCTCGCGCAGATTCACGCCCAGCCGGCCCTCCTGGAAGCAGATCTCCACCTCGTTGGCCCAGTTGTACGTCTTCTTCACCTTGCCGCTCGCGCTCTTCGTGATGGGCGGCACCCACTGCGTCTTGCCCTGCGGCGAGATGAAGTAGTACCGCCCCCTCTGCGAGTTGCTCTCCTTGCGCGTCCAGCCCGCGGGCAGCTTGTCGCCGTTCCCTCCCTCGGCTGTCGCGCTGCCGCCGCCGCCGCTGCCACGATTGCCGCGGCTGGAGCTCGGGGCGGGTGTGGCAACGGGGGCAGCGGCCTCGCCCTTGTCGCCGCCATTCATGGACGCCGAGCTGTTGTGTCTAAAGAGCAGTCGGCGGACAGAAACAAGCACCATCAGCGCGTCTACAAGCTCCCGACGCATACCAAAGGCAAGACGCTCCGTCTCGACACGCAGCCAGCACGAACTGAGCCTACAGCGGCCTCTGCCTCGCGCCAGCAAGCCAACAAAGCGCCAACGCACCTCCACATGGGCGTCTTCTTCATGCTTTCCGCGCGGAAAGCGCCGCCGTCCCGCTGGGATGGGAGCGCAGCGTCCTCGGGCACGCGTGCAGTGGGCTTCGCGGGGCAACAACAGGAGCGCGGCGTCTCCCCTGGCCGCTCGCTCTTCCTCGCGCTTCCTTCGCGATCAATCACCCGCAAAGCTTGGTTCGCAGGCCTGACTTTCTCTCGCTCGAGTCTTCGGGTCTGGTAATAGCGCAGCCTTCTATTCGGGTGGCGCTCCCCCTTTTCCAACTGCTTTCCCACCCGCCGGGAACGTTTCGCTTAACGGCTATCATATCGCGTCGCGACAGGGAATGTTACGAACACCTCTGCCAAATAACACAAGAGCCACTATTACGGAGGAAAGCACTCGTATTAGAAGACGGCCGCCACACTGGCAGTTTAACGGAAATGGCTGGGATACGGATGCGAACGAAGCTGGCGCTCGAACGACGGCGTGCGCGACCGCTTGCGAGGCGGGAAGCCCTCGGGCGCGTCGTTGCCACTGCGGTAGACGCTTCGGGAGCGCATCAGTCGCGGGTCTCGGGGCGACACGCGTCCCTCGGCCGACTGGAACACGCTTCGAGAGCGTTTCCGATACTCGGACTGAGCTGCCACGTCCGCCTCGTGGTCCCGAAACGCGTAGGTTGGAGGCGGTGGTGGAAGGTATTGCTGCTGATGCGACCCTCCATCGTACCCCCGCTCTCGCTGGGCCTGAGGCGACGACGGTGGGCGGTGCAACCCTCGCGCCCGCTGCTCTTCTTTGATGTAGGCCTCGAGCTGCTCCACCATCCAGGTGTTCCGGTCCATCGTCACTTTGCACGCGTACCTGTTGTGGTCATCGTGCGTCGTATTGCTCTCAATGCCGGATTTCAGGTACCAGCAGCGCTTGAAATGGTGCCCCACCTTCAAGCAGTAGAAGCACGACAAGGGCCCCTTCTTGCCGGTCTCGTAGCGAGGGTAAGTCTCGTACTTGATCGGCGCCTTGTCGTACCTGCTGTCATGAACGTATTTCTCCTGATGCGGAGACTTGTCGTACCTGTCAAGAGGCGCATACTTGTCATGCTGGGGGTTCTCATAGCGACTTGGCGCTTCGTGTTTGTCGCGTTTCTCGTGCTTTGCATTTCCCCCAAGGCGCTTCTCGGCACGAGCTTTGTCGGCTTTATCCGCCGTTTCCCTTGGCGACTTCTTCTTCATTTCCAGCGAGCGAGTGCTCGAAGTAATCTTACTAGTAGCAGAAGTCGGAGTCGTAGAAGAAGGCTCGCCGACCGTCAAATCAACGGTGCCATTCCCCTCAGTCGTCACAACTATGGGCGGTGGCACCGGTTTGCTCGGTTGGGCAGCCATGTCCGCCTTGTTCGCAGCCATCTGCACGGGCTTTCCCGCCGCTTTGGCCGGTGCTTTCTTCGGCTCATTCTCCGTCTCGCCTTGCGCTTGAATGCGCTCACGCTCACTAATCACCTTCTCCACCAATTCGGCATACAGCACGAACGGCTTGTTGCCTCGCCAGGACGCCACCGTCTTTCTCCACGAGCTGGGTAGCGTTTGCGCCAGCATCGCAGAACGGAAGCCGTCGGTAAGCTCAATGCCCGTCACGAGCGCATACTGCTGGGCCACCATCTCCCAGCGAGTGACGAACTCACGCGCCGACTCGCCCTTCTTATCCCCCATCCGCATATGATGCAACGCGCGGTGCATCTCGTACACGTCATGGGCGCCAGCGCCGCCGCGATCGTCGTACATGGCGCACAACGTGGTCCAACTATCGTAGACGTTCTTACCCACGATAGCGCACTCCACATCGGGATGCAGAAAGCGCTGGAGAATGCTCTTGGCCTCCGCACATTCCGCCAACACGTCCCAGCGGCTCAGGCCAGTCGGACGACCGCCATTGCGACCCGCATTTCCAAACCCAAGCTCCTCCTTCACGAGCGACTGCGGCAGCAGCTGCTGTTGTTGTTGCTGCTGCTGCTGCTGGAGCGTCAGCGAGTCGTCCAAATGGATCACCGGGTTCTTGGGCGGCACCTCCTCGCCGTTGTACGTGAACGTCTGGCTGCCGTCGTAGCCGCGCACCAGCACGTAGCCCAGCAGGTGGTAGCGCATCAGCTCGTTCTCCACGCGCGCGCGCCACACGCGGAAGTCGGTGGTGCCGTCGAACACGCGCACGCTGCCGACGGCCTCCATGGCCGCGCGATCTTTCTTCGTTTCCTTTGCTCTCTGCTGCTTGCCGTTCGGCGTCGTTCTGCGGCGAGCGGCCGCGATGGAAGAGTGGCGGCGACAGGGTCTGGAAATACCGGTAAATGTACGGTAAGAACTTTCGCAAGTTGTACGCACAGTACCGATGACGTACGTTGCAGACACAAAAGGGAAATTCGAACTTGAATATCGAAAGTCGAAGCTATTGGCGGCGGTCGGGATAACGCGACCAGCGACGACCGTGGCACGATCCGACAATGGGGCCAATACGTTCGTGCCCTGCTAAGGCGCTGGAAGGCCGTTGGACGGCAAGGCTCACAGGGAGCGCCGTCCGGAACGGCCATTAACTTATGGAACGAAAGGTGTCTTGCGCTTCGGCACTGCCCCGTACACGCACTGCCACACGATCAGTTCGCTACAGCGGAATGCGGAGCACGCGCTCGAAGGACGGCGTGCGCGTGCGCTTCCGAGGCGGGGAGTAGTCCGTCGCATCGCGGAATCTGCTTTGCGACCGCGCGAATCGCGGGTCTCGGTGCGTTGTGCGGCCCTCCGCCGGCTGGAACACGCTTCGTGAGCGTCTCCGATTGGCCTGGCAGTCCTGAAAGGCCTGGTCAGGCGACTGCGGTAGCTGCTGCCAATCACGCGGCTCCAATCTGTGGGGAGGACCGGAGGACGCTTCGTGTCGGTACTCCTCGAATGCAACTGGGCTGTAGGTCACGCACTTCCGCTCCTCCTCGTTGATGTACTTCTCGAGGCGGTCGACCATCCAGGCCTTCCGCTCTGCCGTCACTTCGCACGAGTACCGACCGCGTTGCCTGTGCGCCTTGCCAGTGGCAATGTCGTTGCTCAGATATCTGCAGCGCGTCAGCTCGTGGTTGGTTCTGAGGCAGTAGAAGCACATGCCACGCCCGCCATAGCGACTGGGCGGCTCGAAATCGCTGCACTTCTCGTACCTGTCCTTCTCCTGGCGCCGTGTTTCATCATGGTACTTGTACACCTTGTCCGCTCCAGGTCGTTGCTTCCTCGTCGCGTTTGCCGTTGGCGAGGGGTTATCCCCCGTCAAGTCGATGCTGTTGTTGCTTCCCTCCGACGCTTTCGCCTTCTCCGCCACCTTCGTGTGCGTTTCTTGAGCACGCGCCTTCTCTTGTCGCTCGTGCTCTTCAATCACCTTCGCCACCATCTCGCTATACGGCACGAACTGGTTCTTGCCTCGCCATTTCGACGCCACGGGCCGCCAAGCGCTGGGCAGCGTCTGCATCAGCATGACGTAGCGGAACCCGTCCGTGAGCTCGATCCCCATCACGAGCGCGTACTGTTGCACGACCATCTCCCACCGCGTCAGGAACTCGTGCGCTGACTCCCCTTTCTTGTCGCCAAGACGCATGTGATGCAGCACGCGGTGCATCTCGAACAGGTCGCGGCCGCTGCGCTCGTCGTGCATGGCGCACAGCGTGGCCCAGCTGTCGTAGATGCTCTTGCTCAAAATGGCGCACTCCACGTCTGGATGGAGATGATGCTGCAGGATGTTCTTGGCCTCGGCGGCTTCCACCAGCGCGTCCCATCGACTCGCCCCCACCTGAGAGTCCGCCTGCTTCGAAACTCCGAGAGCAGAGGGTTTCTGCGGCGTGTGTTCCACCGGAGAAGCAGAGCGCTTTGGTGGCACCTCCTCGCCGTTGTACGTGAACGACTGGCTGCCATCGTAGCCCGGCACTAGCACGTATCCCAGCAAGTGGTGGCGCATGAGCGCGTTCTCCACCCGTGCGCGCCACACATGGAAGTCCGAGCTCCCGTCGAACACGAGCAGCCTGCTGCTTTCAGCTTCCATCGCCGCAATCTTCCCCTGGAATCTTCAGTGGGCGTGGCTGGAGCGCATCGCGCGGAGATCCCATAGTGAGAGGACGAGCGACCTCCAACTGTCGGGAGATTCTTCATTGAAGCAACGAACGATCTCCAACTGTCAGGACTTCGTTCCACCAACCACAGGAAAGGACAAGCCGCGCACCCTTGGCCCGTCCCACTTCGTTCTTCGCCCCTCGCCGAGCGTCGCGGCTGCTCTGGCGGCGCGCCACTTCGACTCTCTGTTCAGGCGTCCAAGGCAGTCCCGTGCGAGGCTCGTCGTGCACATGAGTGGGGAATTGCAAGCGACGGCTCCAATACGGCAACGCGCCATATCATGGATACACTGGATAGCCGAAAGTGAAGGGTACGCTTGTTATTAGTAAATACGGGATTTGTTGTAAATGTGGACTGTGAAGGAGAGTGACCCACCGTGGGTCACGGGAGTCACGGGAGTCACGGACCTCTTCCCATCATGATTGAGTGATCACGAGGGTTCTTCCGCTGGCGGAG
Source organism: Nothophytophthora sp. Chile5 (assembly GCA_001712635.2). NCBI lineage: Eukaryota > Oomycota > Peronosporomycetes > Peronosporales > Peronosporaceae > Nothophytophthora > Nothophytophthora sp. Chile5. The sequence goes on from MBAC02005183.1 coordinate 16,539, forward strand.
AAAAGGAAATAAGGATAACGAAGACGATCGGTTGATTGCAGTATTCGATAGTGTGTTCAGGTGAGATCGCCCCACGCATCGTCGTGCGATAGACGTGCGGCCAGCCAGACGTTTTTTTCTTTTATTCAAGAGCTCGCCATTCTCCTTTCGGCTTCTTTGGTGCTTGCTTCTCCCCTCGAGCCACTAACACCATCATGCCCCCGATACCGAATATGATGAAGAGCCCACGGCGGCCGTCAACTGATGCACGAGACACGGCTGCAAGAAATAAGTTCGACGAGTTCCTCCACCTGCACACAGCGACGAAGACAAAACTGCAGTTCTCGAACCTGCGTGTTGAGCATGTCACTGAAGAGCTCATGGGCTCGTTCAATACATTCCTTTTCGACAGAGTGCAGTTCTCGACTGCGATTAACCACATAAGCAGCGTGAGGCGGCAGCTAGAGACGGCAACAGGCACACGTCTCTTCAAAGACGACCCCGGCTGGTACAAGAGCCTCCGCTCAACGCTACGGAGCAAATATTCGGCCCGGGCAAAAGCGGATGGGACGACGCTTACAAAATCGGTTCCTGCCATGACCCCAAACGACTTGTGCGTCATCTCCGCTGCGCTGTTCAAGCGCAATACTGCGACTGCTTTGAGGGACCGCACACTATTGCTGTGGCAGTGGAACGTCCTCGGCAGAAGCAGCGATATCACACGGGTTGGATTCGCGCATATCCGCTGGCTGCCGAGCGGAATGAACATGGACGTCAGTCGAATCAAGACCAGCTGTGAGCAGACGGTCAGTGTTGTTTGCTCGCCCATGTGCTGGCAGACAGACGCCATCCATGGCCTCGCCAGCCAGCTGGCAGCAGATCCATTCACACCTTCTCCAATGATCTTCACGCAGCTGGCTGGTATGGCAGATGACAACACTGGCGTCCATCACATCAACTCCGTCCTGCAAGACGTGTCCACCGGTTTCAAACAAGGGGAGGTCACTGCTGCGCTCAGATCGCACTCAAGCCGGCGAGGTGCGGCAACTACAGCTGCATCCAGTAGCGATGTCAACACGAGCGACATTGCGTACCGAGGCAATTGGTCGACGTCTGCATTGACGGCAGCGTCTCTGTATACCTACATCGCTGAGACTGGAGCAAGCGACCTAAAGGTCGCCCGAGTTCTGGCTGGGTGGGAGAATCCCAAACATGACGTGCACCACCCTCGTCTTGCGCCTTTAGGTGTTGGTGTAGCTGGTGAAGATGCCGATACACAGCGCTTGTTTGGAGCGGCACTTTTCAGGCACTTCTTGCCGCGCCTGCACAGCCAACCGTTCGTGGAAGGACTTACGGCTTCGCTTCTTCTCTACTATGAGGACACGCACGCAGTAATGCCGGATCACAAGCTTCACGAAGCAATGAAAGCAGCACTTCTGGAAGTTGTACCCTCCCTAGATCCCAATCGAGCGCATGGCGTACTTCTTCAATGGTGCACCTCCACTCGAAAGATGTTCATCATCGATAATATGACCGGGCTCCCCCCATCAGTTCTACAAGAAAACCTGACGGAGGAGCAGAAAGCAGACAGCTACGTCAGCGTGAGTACTTTCGAAGACGTGATGAAGCGGGTGCTGACCTCAACACAAATGCTCGTCGGCCACGTCCTCGATCTGACAACAGAAATTCGAGCACTCAAGGCTCAAAACGGTCATCTAACTACTACAATTGAGGCGCTGCAGCAGCCCCTTGCTCATTTTCACAGAGCGCTAGGGGTTGCGAGAGCGGATGAGCAGCAGCAGCCTCCGCCAACGTCCCTCCGGCTCAATCAACTACCGAAATGGCCCAAGAATCTCAGAACCATGAAGGGGGTACGATTCGCTGACTGTATCTACCAGTGCTTCTGGGAGGATCTTGAGAAGGTTCCTCGCGTCAAAGGCTCCAAATCTGAGTCTAACGCCCAGTCGGAGTGCATGAAGGCCTTCGGCATTGCCAAACAGTACATATCGAAGGACGAAATGCCGCGTCCGTATGCGTCCATGCGCAATGAAGACGAGCAGCTGGCGTGGAGCACGCACGTCCGAGCGCTCGCAGAATCTGTGGAGGCACGTGTGATTAAAGACCTGACAGATGGTGCCGATCGCCCCAAGAAGCGGAAGCGCACTACTTTCGTGAGCGCAACTATACGCGAGCATTATAAGCAAAGCAAGGCCCGGAAAGCGAAGAACAGCGTGAACTGACCTGTATTTCGTTCTATAACACAAATTCACTTAGAAAAGAGGCTGGTGTTGTGAGTAAGATGTGCGAGCATTGGTAACCGAGCTTTGAGGTGCGCGACGTGAATCGTTTCCATCGGTGTTGTATACATATTTTCTACTGTTGCTTATCCGGACATTTGCGGCGGGCGGAAACTTCGGCGTGATATTTGCGGGAGGCGCGTCCAACCACTTGGACTTTGTATACTTAAAAATCATGCGCCAAATCATGCCCTTCTTTCCGCCACGTGAAACCCGGCGGAAACCTGGCGGAAACCCGACATGATTGGGTCTTTCGGGGTGACTCATCAGCATGCATGCACTGTACCCACCCATGACTGTGCTGTACCCACCCATCACGACGCGAAAATGGAACTGAATGCGTTTTATGTTTCAATTTGCATTCACTCGCTGCTTTCATTGGCCGCGGGAATGCTCAAACGCATAGCTCTCCCTGGTAAAACGGATATTCCTCGCACAATACAACATCATAAATATGGAGCTCACACCTTGTTCGGTTTTGAAACAATCCTCACAAAACCCGATACCCTGTCTTATGTGAACGTTTTCGATAATCGGGATACGCTCCTCCACGCTTTTTGGGTCAAGTTGCTCCCTCCGGAAACTGCGCCGTTCGTCCTCACACTTTCGAACATCCCAGCCAAGCAGCAGCAAGTCCGCGACCATGAACGAGAACGAGAACGCGAACGAGGCCGAGAGCCAAACGCCCTACAAGGCCACCCCGGTGTGGAACGTGAAGGCGACGATCGTCAAGTACCGCGTCGCATTGGCCGCTCTGGTGGTGGTGCTCATTGTGATCATCGTCTTGGCTTCCTGCGGCGTCTTCTCGTCGTCCTCCTCCTCCAACGACTCGGCCGACTCGACTGCGACCACCGTGACTGGGAACGTGACCATCTACCACGCTGGCTCGCTCGTCGGCCTGATGGACGACCAGCTGGCCCCGGCGTTCACCGCCGCCACTGGCGTGGCCACTACGTTGCTCGCCAAGGGGTCCGTGAAGCTGGCGAATCTCCTGGTCAACGGCAGTGAAGCAGACGTGTTCATCAGCGCCGACGCGTCGGTGAACACAAAGCTACTCATGGGCGACGCCAACGACAACTTGATCTCGTGGTACATCACGTTCGGCGAGACGTCGGTGGGGTTGGGCTACTCCCCGTTGTCGCCGTATGCAGACGTGTTTGCGGCCGTGGACAACGGCTCGCTGCTCTGGTACGAGGCGCTGCTGGAGAACCCCGACATGAAACTCGGACGCACGGACCCCGACGCGGACCCGAAGGGCTATCGTACCGTCATGATGTTCGAGTTGGCCGAGGAGTACTACAACGTGAGCGGATTAATCACCAACATCTTGGGCAACGCCACCAACCGCGACCAGATCTTCACCGAAGAGAACCTGGAGACGTATGTGGCCGCGGGGGATCTCGACGTCGGCTTCTTCTACGCGGTGGAGGCCGGAAGCTTGAGTGGGGTGGAGTTCCTGACACTGCCGGAGGATATCAACATGGGCAACCCCTCGTTGGATGACGAGTACGCGACGGTGTCGTACACGAACTCGGAAACGGGGACAGTGTATAACGGCTCGGCTTCGATCTACACGGTCGCGATCCTCAACAACGCCACGCACATGTCGGAGGCCGAGGAGTTCGTGGCCTACCTCTTGTCCACTGACGGGCAAGCCATTCTCGTGGAACAAGGGATGCAGGCCGCCAACCTCACCGCCTATGGCGACACGTCGACCATTCCCGAGTCGATCGCCACGTATTTGGCATGATGGGGTAGTCCAGCTCAAGCGAATTAGCGACGAAAGATCTGTTGATTGTGATCGTTTTAACTGAAATCAATGGGAACACGTGACTTTCCCTGCTTTACAGCGTCTTCTTCATAGCACTCTCGCTCTTCGCCGTCCTTGGACTGAGCACGTAGGCGCGGACAGGGTTATCTGCCTTGAAGGCGTTGCAGGGGAGTGGCGAGTAGTCGTGGCGGTAGGCTTGGAGGGCGGCCTCCACACACATGTAGGAGCACGCGATGATCTGGACGGGGTTGTAGATGAACTGCAGCGGGCTCGTGTTGATTGCAGGAACCCCCATTTTCATCACCGTCTAGTAAAACCATCACAAGCATGCATCAGTCCGCCGTCCAGGGTAGACATGATCGAAAGTGCAACTGCCTCACCGTGCCGAGGGCGACGAAGAGCAGGTAGCCGATGCAGATGGTGTAGACGCTGGCGAAGTTGGCCAGCGGGTAGTCGGCCATGGGGTGCGCCTTCCAGCCGCCCTCGGGGTCCACCCAGTCCAGCATCGTCTGTTCCGTGGCGTTCGCCCAGTCGTAGTAGCTCTGCAGCATCTCGGACGCCATGAGTTCGGCTTCTTGGTCGGTGGGTTGGAGAGGAAGCGGTGAAGTGCGCGAACCGGCAAGAACGGAAATGGATTCCACGAGCGGCAGTCTTGCCGCAGAGGCACGACGCACTAGCCGCTCCGCCATGACGGAGCAACGTTGGGTTCCTGGTGGCTGGTGTCATCTGCGGAGCAAGAGCATCCGAGGGAAGGGTATCTTACCCAGCGACGAGCTCACTGTATGCCGCCATGTGGCCAGACGCGTTGCTGAGGGCGATGGTGGCAGCTCTAAGACCGCAGTGCAACATCCAGATAGCCTCCGCACCCGCTCGCACTGCAGCGACTGGGTTGGTTCACTGCACCCCTTCGCAGGCAGATCGCTCCGTCAAATCCGACAATCTGTGGCATTTCCAGCATCGCTGGTGTCAGTTCCAGCGACAGGTTGAAGATTCCGGAGTGACGGACCGTGGGACTTCCACGACCTCTCTCGTCACTAAAGCGAGATTTCCGACTAGTGACATCCGTGACCGACGTGCCGTCGCATCGTGAACCCACCCCTTTGACGCCGCGGCCTCACCAGGTCACTTCGCGGACCGGAGAAAACCCGCAGAAGCGGAGCAAAAGACTTCGGCAGAAAAAGGATCACGCCCCAAAGCGCAAGCTTCGCCACATCGCGAACCGCAACTCGTCCCCGACCGTCACGTCTTGTCATTTCTGAAGTGGAAAAGGAAACGAAACTAACCCGCGCGCGCGCGAAAGCTTTCCGTTCTTCGCCAAAGGGAAACCCCGCGCTCACCCCCAAACTTCAACCTTCAACCTTCAACCCGCGCGCTCCGAGGGAAAGGAAGGAGATTCCAAAGATGCCGAAGATGCCGAGGCCGTGGGCGCTGCTGCCGCGCATGGGGCTCCTCACGCCCGACGCGCTGCTGGGGACGCTGATCCTGTGGCCGCTGGAGCTGTACGAGGCCGTGGCCATCCTGCCCGTGAGCTTCTTGCGGCGCCACGTGCCGGCGCTGGGCGGCGCGCTCGTGGTGCTGATGACGCTGCACGGCATCCTGATGCGGCTGTTCCTGGAGCTGCTGCACGCCGTGTTCGCGCGCGTCACGTACTCGCGTGACCCGGTGTTCACCTTCCAGACCTTCTGGCTGGGCATGCAGGACCGCTACGCCTTCCTGGACGCTCGGCGCGTGGATTGGAGTCTGGTGCGCCAGCTCTTTGGCGACACGATCCAGTCTGCCACCAGCGACGACGACCTGTGGATCGCGCTGCAGGAGAGCGTCTCGCTGTGTGGCGATCCGTCGCTCGCCGTCTCGCGCGTGGGAAGCGCGGGGTCGGCAGTGACCACTGCCTCGACGCCCCGTACAGCGGCCGTGACGACACGCGGCCGCAAGCTGCCGACGCTGGCGGCACAGCTCTTCCAGAAGCGCTCGCTGGCCGCGATCGAGCGGAATCATCTCACCGACGGCGGCCGCCGCATCGCCAACGACCGCTTCGTGTGCGGCATCTTGAACGCTGAGACCAGTCCCGGCTGGCGGATCGGGTACGTCTGTCTGACGGCCATGCAGGGGTTCGTGGAATTCCCACTGCCGCGGGTCGATACGCTCATGCCGTCCTGGACGCGAGGAACAGCAGCATGTGCTGCTGACAGTTCGGCGGAAGAAGGGCAGACGCTGTTGGATGCGGATACCAAGACAGGAGGAGGCAGTTCGGTGGCGGTGCCCGAGATCTACGATCTGGAGTCCATGCGCTGGTCGCTGGAGGCCATTCTTCAGGGTCTAGGCGACGTGGATGGGCTCATTTTGGATCTGCGCTTCAACCAGGGTGGCGGCTCGCATGTGGCGGCGCTGTCCGTGGCGTCGTTCTTCGCCAGTGAAGGCAAGTCGGCGTTGGCTTTCTCCACGGACGAAAAGCTGCCGGGTGCGAGCGGCGCGGCTCCCCGGTTCTCCAAACGGAGGAAGTACTACATTCCGTACACGTCGCGTTGTACGCGCTACCGCGGCCCGCTGGCCGTGCTGCAGAGCCAATACACTCGCGGGTGAGTGCTCTTTGCCGTGCTGAATGGGACGGATATGGCCCCTAACCTGATGTGTGAATGTTTGCCATGATAACGACAGGACGGCGGAACTGCTGTGCCTGTCGCTGATGCAGCGACCGCAGACGTGCCGTATTGGAGCAACAACCGCCGGTAGCCTGTCGGCCACGCGGCAGCTGCGCCTGCCCAACTATTGGACCGTGGATATTCCGCACCAGCGCTGCTTCAGCGCCAGCGACAAACTGTTCGAGGGCGTGGGCATCCCTCCCACCAAGGTCGTGCCTGACATGGAGGCGTCCCTCACGCCTGCCGTCAATGGCGATGCGCCGACAGACAAGCAGCGCGCTGCCGCCACCTCGAGCGCCGCCTTTGACCCGTGTCTGAAGAAGGCCATCGACCACATCATGAACCTGTGAGGTGGCGTTGGCCGCGCTCAGTGGCGTCGCACGCGTCCGTCCGCCGTGCGCAATCTCTCTTTTAATGCTTTCTACATGTCTGAATGCGTCGTGCGCTGGAATTGATTCCAACGGAGGGAGAAAGCCAATTATTTAATTAGTACTAACGTTAACAGGTATATTCAGACTCGTGCGCGAAGCTTCACTCAACGGCGTTCCTGCTGCTTCTGGCTGCTGTTCATTGCCGTTGCTATCGGATATTCCACATGCTTCACATTCGAACCACCCGGAGCGACTAGACCGATCCGAGACGAGAAAGCCACGCCAGGGCGAGGTCTTCAGTACGAGGAGGTGGCATGCGGCACCCCGCCGTCGGCTGCGGTTCCTCCTGCCGCGGCGGAGTATAGGTAATGGTACATCTGGTCGTGCAGCCGAATGTGATTCCGCGACACAATAGTGGTGCCGTCCAGCCGAACTGGCAACACACACACAAAGAGAGCGCAACACTAAAGTCAGAAACCTCGAGAACAGCAACGCTACACGCAGTAGGGACAACAGACTCGATCTCACCTTCGAGATCGATGTCGTAGCTGAACTTCTTGTTGGCGACGAAGTGCAGGTTGCCGCTCACGGACTGCGAGGAATTGACCGCCACGGGCGTGGCGAGCAGGAGGCGACATTGGTACCAGTGCGTCCCCGTGTCGTGCGGCGCCGTGCTAAGGACGACCCGCGCCTCGGACCCCAAGAAGTCGACGGTGAACCAACAGCCCAAGCCGTGCATAATGGCAGTGCGCTCCACGAGGAATTGGAAGGGGAAGTCGAAGGTGTCGAGCTCTTCTTTGGTCACCGAGGCAAAATCCAGCTCATGCTCGGCCGGACGTGAGCTCAGCAGGATCTCAGGCGGGAAGTAGCCCACCACCGGCTGCGAGAAGTGGTTCTCCATTGCTCTGGCTCGAAGACAAGAGAGGTCCACGCCGTAGAAGTCCTGCTGCTGCCAGAAGGCCACCTTGGCCATCTGCTCCCGATAGATACTGTCGTCCGAAAAGGGAGACACGAACATGGTGCCCACAGACGGGAACATCTTGAAGCCTGGCCCAGAGCGGCGCCACTTCTTGCCGGCTGCCACGAACGTCTCGAGCATGCGCTCATGCACCAGGAAGAAGCCCATGGGCTCCGAGACCACCACGTCCACTGGCTCAGGAAGCTCCACGGTCTCCATCTTGCCCTTGATGACCACAATGCGGTCACTCAGTCCGTTGTGCGCCACCAGCTCACGTGCGCAGTCCGCCATGCCGCTGAGCTCCACCGCGTACACTTTTCGGGCCCCAGCTTTGGCCGCGAAGAAGGCCAAGATACCCGAGCCGGTGCCCACGTCCAGCACCACCTTGTCCCGGAAATCGGCCGTGTTGGCCAGCATCGCGCGCTCGTACGTGCTCGTGCGCACGTGGTCCTGCAGCATGTTCTGCTGGTGCAGCAGCATGCCGTAGTACTGAGAGAACGGGTTGTCATCTTCGCCATCGTCGTCTTTGCTCTCCTTCTTACTCGGCTTCTGCTGCGATTCCGGGGACGCCACTGCCTCGACGGCCTTCTTCCCAGTCTTGCGCCACGCCTCGGCGTCCTCGGGGGATGTCGGAGGCGCCACGGACGCCGCCGTGCACTGGTCGCTGGGGCCGTTCTTCATCCCGTCTGCTTCCATGCACTTCGACTGATGGAGCTCCCCGATCTTGTCGTTGAGTGCTGCTAAGATGATACGCTACGTTACGTTACGACCTCGACACTGAGACCGTATCGAATAGAGGAGCGCTTTGAATAGAGAGCTCTGATCCTCGAACTGATATTCCAAATGATGACACTAATTGCCAGTAAACGACAAAAGACGATCGATTGAAAAGGCGGATCTTATCCAGCGGCCGCAAATAGTTCCGGTGACTGCGCTCAAAACGGAGTCGCGTCCTTCAGAAAGCTGCACGTAATGATACAAATGTTGTCAGAAATTCGCTCGATCGGACGTTTCCTTCCTTGCATGGTCATGTCGAGCTTGGTGTCCGATCATTCCTCGTTCGTTCGCTGCTGAGAAAACGCTCGAATTTGAAACGTGCATCGCTTCGTCGACGTTGCGCCGGAACTGCGAGCCCATTCAGTGTGACACACCAAAGCTAGCATGGATTTTCTGTGTGATCATCAAGGAGCGCTCTCACGCGGGCAGGGAGATTGCGGCACGTATACGCATGCGCTTTCCTTGCGCAGGCATAACTTGAAGTATCCGATATCCATTTCGACCTCGCGAGCGTGACGTTGTGTCCCAGTGTTTTGCTGTTGGCAAATTCGGGACCGACGTTTGGACGGTAATTAGTTGCGCCTCTTGATGCCTGTACCACACAGGCCCGCCTTCCTCCCACTCTCCATCCGCCAGCAAGTGGCCACGAAGGCTTCGAATCCATGAGCTGCAACGCTGGAGCAGCACGAGAGCGTACTGCTCTAGCGGCGAAGGCATTCCCAGGCGAGGACAGGCGTCGACCGAACGGCGGCGAAAGTCGAGGCAGCAGGACGACAAGCCCAATTGCGTGCTTCAGGCGTTTCTGGCTCGATGGCTCAAATATTTGTGCAGTTCAGCTCGTTCTGGTGCTGATCCTAACGGTTTCTCAGTACCTTGGTGCGAGTTGGGCTATTCAACTGCTGCACTGAATACTTCAAGGTACTGGTTTGAATGAGAACACTGGTTTTGCTGTTTGAAAATGACTAAAAGCCAGCTGGCCCGGGCACAAGCACAGGTTTGCACTCCCGCGATCGGCAGCGTTAGCTCACAGCATTCCATACAATCGCCAGCATTGGGCGGCGCCTCGTCCTCTATGCCGCGCTGTCGTCCCTTGTACTTGCACCTCTCGCTCGCTCGCTCGCGCTCGTTGCTCAGCATTTCTGGCCGCACTCCCCAATTTCCCAGCAGGACGCAGACACTCGAGTCTCGGTCTTGTTTGCGGCAGCTTCCAACCCCACCTGACGCTCCAGTGTCTCGTACAAACCCTCTTCCAAAGCCAAGATGAAGCTGTTCCTCCCTGCCTTCGTGGCTTCAGCGCTGCTGCTGCTCTCGGGCGACGCCGACGCCCTCAACGTCCGACTGTCGGGCGTGAACTACAACTCCCGCAAGGGTCCGGACTGGGCGTCCGACAGCGACAGGTGCAAGACCCAGGACGAGGTGCAGAGGGACATGAACTCCATCAAGACCTTCGCGGACAGAGTGCGCATCTACTCGCTCGTTGACTGCAACCAGGGCGAGATGGTGCTGCCGGCGGCCAAGGCGGCCGGACTGAAGGTGCATCTGGGCATCTGGACCACGAACGACCACAACTACCTGATCCAGGAGAAGAACAAGCTGGCGGCGCTCGTCGACGCAGGCCTGGTGGACGACAACGTCATCGGCCTGCACGTGGGCAGCGAGACCGTCTACCGCAAGGAGATCACGGCGGACACGGCCATCAGCTACATGAACGAGATCCGCTCGTATCTCCGCGATCGCAACGTCAACACGCCCGTGACCATCGCCGACGTCATCGACGTGTACTACGCCAACCAGCAGCTCATCGACGCCGTGGACTATGTGTCCGTGAACCAGTTCTCCTTCTGGGAACGCGCCGACGTGAACGAAGGCATGGCCGTGACGCTAGATCGGCTCAAGAATCTGCGAGTGACTGCGGCGCAGAAGAACAAGAGGGTGGTCATCTCGGAGATCGGCTGGAGTTCCAGCGGCGAGGACCCGGCGGCCAGCGTGGCTTCGCCCGCTAACCAAGCCAAGTTCTTCTCGGACTTCTTCCAGTCGGCGAGGGCGCACGACTTCGAGTACTACTGGTACATGGCCTTCGACTCGCAGTGGCGCGTGGCCAACGGCGGCAAGGTGGTGGAGGCCAACTTCGGCATCTTCAAGGAGGACGAGAGCATGAAGAGCAACTTCCAGCAGCTCACGATCGGCTGGATGGACCCTAGCGCTCTGCGCAACGCTGGCACGAAGCTGCTGCTCTCGGAGAACAACGGAGGAGTGTACATGTCGGCCAAGTCGAGCGACTGGCTGGTGCAGGAGCAGCAGACGTGGTTCTTCAACTCCACTACGAGCCAAGTGCGCTCCAAGAGCAGCGACCGCTGTCTGGACGCGTATCAGTCTTGGGACGGCGGCATTGTGCACGTCTATCGCTGTATGGACAGCGAAGGCAACCAGAAGTGGAGTTACAACTCCACTACGGGTCAGCTGAAGCACGCTACACACACGGGCTTCTGTCTGGACCAGGACCCAGCGCAAGGCAACAAGCTGCAGCTCTGGGGCTGCTCCGACAACAACGCCAACCAGCAGTGGGGCGTCATGGCTCCGGCCGACATCTCCGACTCCTGGAGCTTCTCGGACGGCTCCGTGCGCTTCTACACCATGGAATCCGCCAAGCCCTTCGCGCAGCTTGTGCGGAATGGCGACGAGGTGGCTGTGGGCTACGGAGGCAGCAACGTGGCCGGCTCCGAGTGGTTCTTCGACACCAACACGCACCTGATCAAGGCCAAGGGCTCCGACAAGTGTCTGGACGCGTACCAGGCCTGGGACGGCGGCATCGTGCACGTCTTCACCTGCAACACGCAGGAGCCCAACCAGCTCTGGTCGCTGGACGCTTCCACCAACCAACTGCGGCATATGTCGCACACGGACTTCTGCTTGGACGCGGATCTGAGCGCCAACGGCGGCGCCGGGAAGCTGCAGCTCTGGGGCTGCCACCTCAACAACAACAACCAGGTCTGGCGCCGGATCTCGGCGTCTGCCACGGCCGTGACGGCCCACAGCTCGAGCGCCAGCGACGCGTTCCTGCAGCCCACGACGCAGGACACGGTGATGGGCGCCGCGAGCACGGGCTCGTCGCTGCAGCACTGGTTCTGGGACGCCAGCGCCAAGCACCTGGTGTCCAAGATCAACGCGCAGTGCCTGGACGCCTACGAGGGCTGGCAGGGCGGCCGCGTGCACACCTACACGTGCATCGCGGCCGAGGCCAACCAGGGCTGGAGCTACGACGCCACGAACCAGATGCTCAAGCACGTCAAGCACGCGGGCTTCTGTCTGGCCTTCGACAGCCTCAGCTCCAAGCTGCTGCAGCTCAAGACGTGCGACGTCGGCGACAACACGCAGCGCATTCGGCTGGAGAACGCGTAGGGAGTGGCGGGTGCTCAGATTTGGTACCTGATGCACAGATTTGATACCTGTCATAAAATGTTGCGCGTTTCGACCAGCTTTTGTATGCAATTGCAGTAAAGGATTATGAGAATTATCCACGCTGACGCAAAAAACGTCTGCAATGTTTTGTGATCTTTCGCAATTTTGGATGGCGTTCGAACCTTTTGCGCCTGTCGGGCGGGCCAATGGGAAGGCAGAGATTGCGGAAACTTCTCCAGCCGAGAAGATCTCATATCGCACGGAGAAACTTCCGCTGATTTCAATTTGGCGTCAAGTAATATAATACAAGTGCGTGCATGGGTCGCGGCTTGCAAAAGGCGAGTGTACCTATCTCCGTCCTGGAAAGCCATTTTGCAATTGGCACGGGTCCGAGTCAGCCCCTATCGACTGGTTTCGTGGGATGGCGCGTTCCCCATGGTTTGGGGCTTCCAATGGCGATGCCGCTTGAACCTGAGCCCCTCGGCAGAAGCGAAACGTCAATGCGTTCAGCCAGCAATGAGTCACTTGCGCTGCGTTGGAGGGACGGGGCATGTAGACAGCCCGCGCCGCTGGCGACGCCAGCAGGAGTCGGAGGAAACAGTTACCAAAGCAAATGCATATGGTTAGTCCAATCCCAAGGAAAGTTAGACACACAGGCAGCCTCCCGTTTGCTTTGTTAATCTCTCGCAAAGTGAAAAACTCGTTCTCACATCTTACAAAGACAAGTTCCGAACATGTATGCGCCGTTGCTGGCAAGTGTCGGAATGTGTGTGCTTGGAGGCGGCAAACCGTATGCGATGGCAATTCCAGCGTGGCGTCGGGTCGCGTTGGTGGCAGCATTTGCCGCTTTTTTGGCTTCGCGCCGCGTCGGCAGCAGAGCGTCGCCGGCCAAGACGCAGCCATGGCGTCCTGCTTCTTATCGCGTCCTTGACATGTGGCTAAAAAGATCAGACAACGGCATCTCCACCGGCCACGCGCCGCTCAGAACGAACCTCCGCTTTAAATATATCGGTAGTTGTCCGGGCTCTTCCTGGCTCCGACTCTGGTGGATACTCATTCGCGAGCCACGACGCCCAATTGGGATGTTGGGGCTGGCTCAAATCCCACATTGACGCCATTTCGGGCGCGACCCAGGACTGGAGCTCTCCTTTCGAGCGCCCAACATCCCAGGAAAGGCCCCAAGCAGACGCCTCGGAACGCGCTCTCTTGTCCTCGCCGGTTGTCGCCGCTGTAACGCGCATCGAGCTTGATGCAGTAACGGGCTCATCTTTTCTGCTGGCTCAGCTCGGCGTCACGTGGCTGCCAGGATAATCGAGTGCATGTAAAGTGTACTTGCAAACTGCATGCCCAGGTGCACGCTTTTAAAAATAGCTCGAGACTGACGCGGCGCCGTCACCAAGCAGATGCATATCTCGATGTCCGAGCGGTCGGGGCAGCCCGTTCGGACGGTCGAAGCCAACAGCGCCGCACATCCGGGTTTTGTCATTTTTGCAAATGCCAATACCCGCCCGCCCGCACCTCTTCGCAAACCGTTTCCCTGCGAAAGCTGATCGCCTTTGCAACTGCAAGGTTTCCGTAAGTTATCTGCCTGCCGCGTAACTTACGCGCTTCCTGCCACTTCGAGCCGCATTCCGCAAGCTGCCGGCGCCGCCACAAGCCCCCGCCCCTCCGGCCCCCATGGATCCCGCGCGCGCTGCCCACCAGGACGCGGACGCCGAGCCCAGCGACGACGAGGAGCTCCAGTTCCTCTTCGAGCGGGAGGACGAGCCGCTGTTCCGCCCCATCGGCGGCTTCGAGCGGCCGCCGCACCCCATGGCCGCGCTCCTGGAGCGACGCGAGGCCCAAGCGCTGCGGCCCAAGCGCGTCCGCGGCGACGAGCTGGACCAGCCGGACGAAGAGGAGGAGAAGGCTGCGTGTCCGCTCCCCGTCCCTGTCAGCGCCTTCCGGAAGCGCAAGACCTTCGACCGCCCCACGGAGCTCGTCACGAAGCTGGTGCGGCCCATGCCCAAGCGCCTCAAGTCCGGCGCCTACGAGCGCTCCGTCACGGCGCCCGCGTGTCTCATGGGAAGCCTCTCGCTGCACCGCTCGCGTCCGCAAGAAGAGGAGAACCCGCCGCCGCTCGGAGAGGCGGACGAGCTGCACGAGCCGACGAGCTCGTCCGCGCGGTCGGCCGCCGTCTCCATCCCCAACATGCCGCTGTTCCGCCCCATCCACTGGCCGGGAGACGCCGCGGTCGCCGGTCGCGAGCGCTCGCACTCGTGCTCCTCGTCCTCGTCCGCCAAGTCCTGGACCAGCGGCTTGGGGCGCTTCTGCCGCCGCAGCCTGGACGTGGCGTCCCCGCTGCGCGTCCGCTTGAGCGACCTGGTGCTGGGCTCCACGGTGTCCCGAGCCGGAAGCTACACCGGCTCGTGAGGCTCGGCTCGACTCGGCTCGGCCCAACCTCTTATTTGGTGCAAGCCACTTGCTCCCTCACTCCACTGACAGACGAAGAAAAAACCTCAGCCGCACGCAATCCCGACTGCAACATGCCACGCCAAGTGAAAAGAATCAAGTGGCCGGCCACCCTTTAGTCCAAGCTGGAGTGGTCTATCCCCCCCACGCGACTGCAAAACGACGGCCTGCAAACCCACACAAGGCCCGCGCTCAAAATTCCTGTGTTCGTCACCGCCTATCGCGGCTATTTATTTGCTTGTTTCTTCTATTTTGCATTGCATAAGAGAAAAAAAAAGGAAACACACCCTCTGGAAATGGGAGGAGGAAGTTGAGCGCCAAAAAAAGCATGAGCATCCAAACTTTGCACAGTCGGAAGCAGCAACTCGCTAGTCGCTCTGTCCTCCCAGAAGCTGCTGGAGCTCCGCGAGGCACTCCTGCACGGCCGGAGACGTGGCGGCGCTGGCTTTGCCTGCCGCGAAGATAGTCACGTGGATGCCTGCAGTTTCCTTGGTCTTCGCGTCGCCCACCAGCGCCTGCAACGCAATCGTCGAGGTTTGCGAAACCAAAATCAGTCAATGAAATGTTGCAACTTGCCACCAACCGCATGCAAAATTGGCACCGCAATCCCTACCAGCGTGCCAATGGCCACGAGTGCTCGTAGAATGGTGTCGTCGCCCAGCTCCGACACGGACAGCGCGCCATTCAGCAGCTCGGCAGCCATGGAGCTCACCGCCACCTGCTCCTCCGGCGTCAACGTGTCTGGCTTGGCCACTTGCGCTCGTGCAAAGCTGCAGACACATTTCATGCAATGCAAACACCCGGTTAGACACCTCTATCGACATGCGAGTCCTGCCTTCCGTACTTACTTAAGTAGAACGGTGGCGAGACTGAGAGCCACCAGCTTGTGCGGATACGCCTGGAACGCCGGGAGTTTGCTCAGCACCTCGCTCTTGCGGGCCAGCACGGCCTGGCGGGTCTCGTCCTGCAGGAACAGGTTGGCCAGCACCCGAAGCGACAGCATGCGCGTGGCCACGGGGACGGCGTCATCGCTCTGTCCGGAGCTCGCCTGCAGCCCGAGACTCAGGACCTGGGGGACCAGCGCGTCCAAGCCAGAGGCGCCCAAGGCACTCGGCCCCTGGGGGTGCACCAGCACCAGACGCAGCAGATCCAGCGCCGGGAAGACCACGTGCGCCGGCCACTGGCCCAGCACTCGACTCAACACAGCCATCTCCTGCGGCGCGAAGGTGCTGGAGTGGTAGTAGGCCGTGTCCTGCACCGTCCGCACGATCTGCTCCAGCGCAATGAGCTCCGAATCGCTCAGTGCCTTCGCCTGCTGCCACGAAACAAGTGCAAGCGACCGAAAGGGTTAGCGGACAGCGATGACTCCTTCCGCACTCGACTGATCGTACCTCCTCCGACGCTTTCAACTTGTCGTTGAACTGCCGCAACGTGCTCATGAGCTTGGAGACCTTGGTGGACTCGAACGTGTTGTAGCCCGTCTGAATGCACAGCGCAGTCGCAACTCAGTCAGTCTCCAGCGGCTCAGGATCCAACTCGATCAACATCAACACGTACCACGGGGAAGTACTTGTACTGTGGAGTGTTGACGGCAGCGGGAGCGGTCTCCGCGCCGCTAGAACTGGCGTTCACGCTGTCGTTGTTCCCCAGGACAGGCGGCCGGTAGTCGCCCGCACGCTGCGTGATGTAGTCGGCGATCTCGCGCAGATAGCCCTGGTCCAGCATGTGCTTGTCGATGAACGTCTGCGCCACGGTGAAGGGGTTCTGGCCTTGGTTGTAGCCGATCTCCAGCTTCTTCAGCCCGCCAGGCAGCTCGATCTCCACGGGGATCACCATGTCGAAGGCCTCGCCGTCCACCACGCCGCCTCCTCCCGTGCCAGTCACTTCACCAATCTATAGAATCACACAACAACAGCGCTCTCAATCAATTTCCAGCTCATCATCACTGCCGAATCGTCAGCAGAGTCCGTACATCGACCCAAGTCTTGGACGGGCCGCTCCATTGACAAGCCCAGGCCTTCGAGCCGCGTCGGAACATCTGGATCTGGCCGTCCGAGTTCCCCGACAAGCCGGCACGCTGGTCGTAATCAGGCAGCGACTCGATCTCGACGCCGCTGGGACCGCGCTGCTTAGCGATCTGCGCCTCCTCCACCGCGCGTTGGAACGAAGCCACGGCCTCCGGATCCACTCGAGCGGCGTCGCCAGTGAACACACGCACGATCTTGTTGTCGCAGCCGGTGGCGAAGTCGCCATTGGGCAGTGCAGCCACACACCAGAGGCCTCCCGGGTGCTCCACAGTCTGCAGCAACTGGCCTTGCGGGGACCACACGCGGGCTGTGCAGTCCTCACTGGCAGAGACCAGCAGGCCGCTGCTGAGGACACACACGCCCAGCACGAAGCCCGGCTTGCCCTCGGCGTTCAGCGGGTGCTCCATACTGGCCAACACGACGCCGTCCAGTGTGCGCAGCTTGATGGATCCGTCGTTGGAGCAGCTCACGAAGCCGAGATCGGGCACCAAGGCCAACTGGCGGATGGGACCTTGGTGGTCGACCAGTGTCTGGGTCAGAGTGTACGAGTCTTTGGCCCAGAACCGCAGCTTGAAGTCCGTCACAGTGTTGCCCACTTGCTGGCCAGTGGAGCCCGTGACCAGCGAGCCGTCGGGCAGCTCCAACACGCACACGCCGTTCTCATGGCCAGGCAAAACGTGGAGACATTGCTGGGTCTCCAGGTCCCAAACGCGCGCCGTTCCGTCCCAACTGCCCGAGAGCAGACGCCGACCGTCTACCGATACAGCCAGAGAGATGACGCCGCCTTCGTGGCCACGCAGTGTGGTGAGGCGCTGGCCCTGCGCGTCGAACACACGCACGCACTTGTCCATACTGCCCGTGGCAAAGCCGCCTGTGGGCAGAGCCACACTGGCCGTCACCCAATGCTCGTGATCGAAGACGGTGGCGCTCTCCAAGGCCATGAACCCAGAGAAAGGGGAGTTGGCGTCACGTAGCCAGCAGCGCACGACGGAGTCCATGCCGCCGGTCACCAGCAGGTCATTAGGCAAGGCGGAGATGCAGCGCACCTATTGACACATTACCAAGCTCACACGCCACGGATTAGCTCGAGAACGACATGAGAGGATGCACAGAAGACAGGTGACTCGGGAGATACAGAGGGGGTACATACGGCGCCCTCGTGGCCAAGCAGCTCGCAGTTCACGTGGTACGCGTCCCCCATTTTCCCAGGCTCGTCTTCGAGAAGATCGATATGCGGCATTTTCTGATACGAAACCTGGAGAGTCTTGTATTCGAGTGGAGGTAGTACATTAGTGTCATGTCACTCTTCAAACAGGAACCGTACGTGTCGCCGTAAGTACGATTGTCACTTAACGGATAGACGAAAAGCGTCAATGTCGCTTCTCGCCCCAGCAATAATGCTGGAGAATCAACCAGCTATCGCCTAGCAACCCGAGGGCACTAAACGACACTACATCCTATACTACGTTCCCTGTCGACAACACGCTGGGTGTCGGTCTTGACCCAGAAAATGAGGTAGAGTCAGGAGGAGGATGTTCTTGGACGCGTTCTGGTCGCGATTCACAGTCATACCAAAGCAGCCATTGTGTGGATAATGGAGTACACTGTAAACCTTGACGCGACGAACGATGCCGTCCTTGCACGTGCGCAGAGCATACTGATACGTCAGCTCTCGACGGCAGTCCGCGTGTAGTTTGCTTGTACGAAACTCTGGAACGGAGTCGACGATGCAGTAGCGCTTCAACTCTTTCTCCAATTTCTTGACTGGACCTGTTGGGCACTTCTTGATGAAGCCTCCGTAGTCGGTTGCACTCCAGTCTCCAAACCCAATGAGAGTGTTCGCTCCAGCTCTCGCAGTCAACTTCGCACACAGCTCTCGAAGCTTGTTTTTCATGAAGATGTATCGTCTGAACTTGAGTTTCCGAAACGGCTTCGCCATTCGAAAGTCCAGCAAGCGGTCGAGTCGTGGACTCAAGAACCTCACGTACGCTTCCAACTTCTGAAGAGAGCAAGTCTTCGGTGAAGGCATGTTGCGGATCGCTTCCAATATCTTCGGGTTGTGATCAATCCAGTAGCGAGTCGTCATGTTGCTCGACGTGTACTTTGCATCTTCATAGAACTCTCGCGTTGAGCATGCGATCGTTTCACCAAAGTTGTTCGTCGCCACGAAGAGGTCACGTCGACCAGGATCCAGACCCCACACTTCGCCAAAGTTGTATTGCTTCGGGTCCTTCTTCAAACTCGGTGACTTCTCTGGTTCTGGCAGTTTCGGCTTCCGCAGCACGATGCTCACAGCCTTCCCGTCCGTCGAGATCTCGCCAGCAAACTTGCGGTTCTCCGTTTCACACTTTGTAATCTTGAAGAGCCTGTGCCACCACTCGTCCACGACGTCGTTCCAACAAGGTTGTCCTTCCTTTCGTTTGATTTCTGGGATTTGGATCCCTGCTCGTCTCAAAAGAGCGTACAAACCAAGCTTGCACATCTTGAAGTGCGAACACTCAAAACCGCGCTTCATCGGGAGAAGACTGAACGATCGCAGCTGCTCATATCTCGGCCCCTCACGCTTGCGGTAGTTCTCTTGTTCGATGAACTGGAGGAATCGATACGTCACCGGGAGGATCAAGTGTGGCTTCTCCTTGTCGATGTATCCTTCAGCGTTGCGGGGAATCCAGCGACGGAACCCCAGCACACGCTCGTCACTGCCTGCGTACGTTGGCGCTAACACGTCTCGTAGTAGTTCGTAGCGCTCTTTGCCAGTGATGCCAACGCGTTGCTTGACGTACTTCTGAATACGGCGATAGAAGTTCACGACGACGTGGTTGGAAGCGTTAGTTGCCATCTGCGAGCTTGCGTTTTGGAACCATCCATAACTGATGTGAGCACTGCTAGCGAACGACACGTTGGGATCACGCCACGACTTGTACAGTTCAACAGACTGCCGGAGATCTTCGTCATCAACCTTCTTCCGAGCTGTCAAACCCACACTTACGGCTGACAGACACTGGTAGTAGAACTCTTGGTCCAGAGCTGGAATAGGTCGACCCGCTTCACAAAGACGAACAACGCGCAGGTTTGCGAGAATGTATGCTTCCGCCACTGCCTTGTTTGTGTCCTTGAGCACGCTGTCCCACGGCAACACGCTCGCGCTCTTCTGACAAAACGACTTGAGCGAGCACTTAACAATACTGCACTCAGTGTTCTTATTTCGTGCTTTGCGTTGGCCGACGTCTGAGCACTGACGCTTAGTCTTCTTGTCAGGCGGGTCCACCTTTGTGCGCTTGCCGCTCATGGCGAAAAATGAGAATGAAGAGCCGCTGGCTGGTCGTCGTGAAGGATTTGCACGTAGCAATACGAAAAGCAAGACAAGGTGTTCATCTGTGATCGATCCAAAGATCGTTCCAGTTCCCGCAGCGTTCGAGTCAACACGGATGGAAAGGTTCGGTTCCGTCACTCCATCCATGATGGACTCCATCGTGCATGCTTGCTTGCGTGCGCCGATCAATCGGCGCAAAAGAAGCTGAGGAGTTCTTACTTTCAGACGCATCGCACTCGCGCCATGTTGCGTACCTTGCGTCGGATATCTTCGATTTTTTGTTCGCAACCTGTCCCAGCTGGGAGCTCGTCTGGGCAAGCAGATGGCGGCGCGTCTGGTGAGAGACTCCGCCAAGGAGCCAGCAGCAGCATCTCCTGACCCTTCACGGCTTCACTTTATCGACCGGTCGCAAACGAACGAAAAATCGAAGATACCCGACGCAAGGCACGCAACATCAGTGTCGTTTAGTGCCCTCGGGTTGCTAGGCGATAGCTGGTTGATTCTCCAGCATTATTGCTGGGGCGAGAAGCGATATTGACGCTTTTCGCCTTGGCTGTAACGCTTTGGTATATGTAGTTGAAGCTCGAAAGGGCGCGTCGTTTCGCGTCCCCCACACTTATCGAGCACGTTTCCTCTCAGCATTCTCAAATCAAAGCTAATGACGGAGCTGGCCATCCTGATCGGTCGGCTGCCCTTGCAGCCCTCGGCTCCAGGCCCCACCGCCTCCGGATCGACACCAAAGTCACTGCCGCCCAGTGCCAGCGCCACGGGCAGCGGCGGCTTCAAGCTGTCGCTTCTGTCTCGAAATGCGCAATCACCACGCTGCTGCCTGGTCTTCCGCAACTTCTACGTGGCGTCTCTCCGTCTCGTGCAAGTGAGCGTGGACGGCTCGTCTGTGGAGCTGGCCAGCTCCTTCCCGCTCATGCAGCACGTGCACTGCGAGGACGACGCGCAGAACTGGCAGCTCGTGCGACTGGACCAACTGCCCGTTGGCTGGGACCCCTCGACCTTCGACAGCCTCTGCGTGTATCTCTCGCAGCCGTCGCCACTCTGGGAAACGTGGGAATTACGCGATGTGAAGCTTTATGCGTTGCCTCCCGATCAACAGAAGCTTTCAGCTGCTCAGCAGTCTAGAGGGGCCAAGACCGACAGCAGCGAGGCTCCTACTATGCGATCAAGCGGCAGCCAGAGCTCCTTCCGACTAGAGAAGAGAGTGAGCGGACGGCTGACACAGCTCCTGGAGCATCGCTCTTCTCGTTCTTCATTGACTCCTGAGCCCACGACGACACCGTCGATCGAGGAGCTCGCCTCGCGTTGTCTGGATCTGGTTCTGCGTCTTCGCGCACTGCAGCAGCACTGACAAGAAGAGGGTAAGGAGACGTGCACGGCGTATAATGTTGCTCTCAGTCATGGTACATTCGCATTTTAATACTCGACCACTTGTGGAGCTCCGTGTTGTTCCGACTGCTTGACGATCGCGCGAAGCTGCGCAGTCTGCCGCCGTCGCTGCTCGTGTACCTCGGACGGTACGATCTCCGTGAGGAAGAGCGAACTCTGGTCGGTGGCAACAGCCTGCGTCACACGCTCGTAACGGAGGCCTCGCACGCTCCGTGGCGTCCACTCGTCGGCAGCAGCCGCCGATCCCTCCGCGTTGCCGAGAGCATGGCCGAGCTGGCCGCGATTACCTCTTCCCCAGGAGTAGACCTTGCCGCTTGTCGTCACGGCCAGCGAATGCGCCTCGCCACACACCAACTGCCGCAGCTCCATGCCTGCAAGCGCCGGCACTCGCGTCGGCTGAGCCACGAAGCGGTACACGCGGTCCGTGAGCGCTTCGTATCCGTCCTGGAAGAGCGGCTGCTCGCTGTCCGTCTCCACCGCTGAGTCACCCAGGCCCAGTCGCCCATTGTCGGCGTTGCCCCAAGCGTACGTGGTGCCGCCAGCTCGGAGCTCGAACTGCACGTCCACAAGCAGTTCACAGTTCCCCACGGCCCTGGAGGGTGCGTTGGGGTCCGAGAGCAACCCGCGCTGAGTCGATGATTGCTGTGAGACCTCGGAGGACGATGAGAGACTCGCCAAATGGCTGGCGGCACGCAGACGTCGTCCGTGTTCGTGGGAAATCATCCCAACAAGCTGGCGCTTCCGTTTGGCGTGAGCAGGTAGCGCTTCAGCCAGCGAACGCTTCAGAGCCGCCTGTGAGGGCTCCGACACCTCGCTGGCCACGAACAGCACGGCCGCCGCGCCGTTAGCGAAGGCGCTGCGTGCTCTGACAGCCGCCGTATCTGTGCGGAAGAAACACCGCGCCATGAGTGGCGGCGGCGCCCGAAGCATGGCGGTGGCCGTCGTGGACTGCATGGAAGGGCGACGAGGCGGCAACGCGCCAGCTGACTGCGGCGTGAGCGTCGTGGGGGACGACAGCACATGCTCCAGCAGCTCCTGGACCGTCCAGAGCGTACTGGCAGGGAGCAGAGCGCTCTCGTCTTCGTTGGAGCCTAAGAAAACAGCCTGGGTCTGTCGCGTGACCATGAACACCGGGATGAAGACGCCTGAGTCCTCAGCGAACTGCAGTGCGAACGCGTCGGCGTCGAACAGGTCCAGTACCACCAGGACAGCCAAGGCGCCGGTTTCTTGGAGCTCCAGTACTCGATGGCCGATCTCGCTCACGATCGTCTCGGCCTCCAGTTCGGCGGCACTCTCGGTACTGAGACCTTCGCGAGCTGTCCGAGTGTCTGACCCGTCCTGATCCTCGCTGTTCGGACTGTCCAAGACGTCCTGATCGATCTCCAAGATGAAGAGACTGTTGGTCTCTGTGAGTACAGCCGTGGGCCTCCTCTTCATGGTCGAACGCGCCCGAAGTTGCTGCTGCTTGAGTCGCTTAGCTGCTGCCGCCATAGCCGGATGGAACACATGCGTCGCGAAGCCTCGTCGACCGACAGCACCCTCCGCCGTGTTGGAGCCGCAGACCGCCAGCTCCAGCACCACCTCCACCGCCTTTTTCCCCTCGTTGTCGTCTCCGTCCTCGTCTCGTGGGTCCGTGACGTCCAGGTCCAAGCCAAATGCTGCGGAGCCACCGATGACCGAGTCCAGCGGCAGTCGGAACTGCAGATAGAACCCCGAGGGCTTGCCGCGTGGCAGCACGACGAGTCGATTGGCTACACGGCCGTGGAGAAACTGGTTCACGCAGTGTACGTAGTTGTCGGCCGTGTGGTTCGCACTGGACGAAGGCGCAAGCAGTCGCGACACGCGGCGGTCAAACTCCGCCAGCCGGTCGATAGTCAACGCGAATCGAGCTGCTCGTCGCTGCCAGAGCGAGCCAGCATCCATATCAGCAGCCGTAGCAGGTCGAGAGGAGGGTGGACTCGCCTCTCCGCCTTCCTCATCATCGCCGACGTCGTCCAAGTCCAAATCCACGAGACAGCAGACCCACCGACGTCTTTCACTCACGCTCTTGCCCACAAACTCACGCTCAATAGCGTCCAGCGAGCTTGAGGATCCTGCCAATGGCTCCACACAGAACCCAGCGTCCTTCTCTCGCTCCGACGCTGCTCCTGTCGCCGGAGACGCGAGTTTCAGCCACACGCTGGCGCCTTCCGCCAGCAGATGCTGGCCCCCCACCGCCACTTGTCGCAGTCTCAACTCGGAGGCGCCCGTCGCTTCCTCGGGTAGCAAAGCGTGCTCGGAGTCCCCGCTTCGACGCGTGCCCCAATTCCCCCACTCGAAGAGTCTGGAGTCCTCAGCACTCAACGCCACCGAGTGGTTGCCTCGACACGCCACGTGAGAGACCCGCACGTCGCTGAGCGCCAGCACCGGCTCAGGCTGCGCTAGAAACGTGTAGGAGGAGCTGGGAAGATGGCGATCAGCCAACGCCACTTGGAAGAACTCGTGCGAGTCCCCATGGCCCAATTGCCCTTCCGAAGCCTCGCCCCATGTGAACACGTCGCCTTCCCGACTGCGAGCCATGCTGTAGTAGTCGCCGCAGCAAATCTGCGCCACGGCGATAGGCTCCGCTTGCTGCATGGCGCTGCCTTCAAAGTACAGCAGGCGTGTGGGCGACGCCAGCAGCAGCTCGTCCTCGCCCGAACGCTCATTGTAGTAGGAATCGTAGCGAATACGACCTGAAGTTCGAGCTGCCAGGGTCTCTGCCGACCCATGACCCAATTGGCCGTGGTCGTTGAAGCCCCAGGAGAAGACCATGCCGTCCGACGTGAGTACTAAAGCATGGCGGAGTCCGCAAGCCACTTCCAGCACCGGAGCGGTCAGCTGGACTCGAAGACGACGGGGAGTCATGTGCGTAAGGCACAGTTCAGTCGGATTCTCATAGACTTCCTCGCCTTCTTGGTCCGAACGGGGGCGTGGCAGACATCTCCCCCATACAAACAGGGAGTGGCCGTCGTCCTGCGCCGCCAAGGCGCATGTGGATGACGCTGACAGCATCGAGAGCTTCACGTTGAGGGTCGTAAATGCCCCTAGAAGACGCAGAGGAGCTCTGCTTCTCAGACGCTGGTCGCTTGCGACGCTCGGGCCGCAGCCAGCAGCGAAGACGCCGCCGTTAAGCGCAGCTCGCTCGGTCTCCGCTCGAGTCTCCAGCTCCCACGCTGCTCGGCGGTTCTTGAAGAAGCCTTGGAGCCGCGCGGCGGACGCGTGTCGCTGAACCACGCGAGTCTGAGCGCGCCTTTGGACGTCGCAACGCGAGCATCTTCGTCGCCAAGTGGACTGGATCAGCACGGCCGCGGTGGCCTCACGACGCTCCTGGCGGCCGTCGAAGGGCACGTATCGACGCAGCAGCGTCTCGTACACTTGTACTTGGCGTTTGTGCCTCACAGCGTCCGCTCTAGCCGTCGTTAGAGCCGCGAATGTGTGCGGATTGCGGAGTTCTTCGCCCGAAAAGAGCGCCAGGAACTCGCGTAAAGCCGGCGTTCGAGCCACAAACGCACGGAACTCGTCGCTAGACACACTCCGAGTGCTGGTAGGTGTTTTTGACGGCGTTGAGGACGAAGAGGGGGCGTTTGAGAGTGTCTGGACGCAGTGAATGGCGCTCTGTCGAGCCACAGCCGTCACTTTGAGCGCGTGCATCTCCCAGACTCGAGCGACGCCCTGTGTGGCTCGTCCCACGCCGTTCATGACGCAGAGAAGCAGACGCGCCACGTCTGTCTCTTTCAGGCGCTGGGAAGGCGTATACCCACTGTATTCGCTGTTGTAGCTGCTGCCGCTGGGAGCTGCGGGGTCGCGGAAGAGCTCCAGCAGCAGTGAGACCTTCTCGTGGAAGTCCCAGATGGCTCGGGAGACCACGACGAGAGCGGCCAGGAACTCCAGCGCGTACAGTCGAGAGGCGTCTCCACTGCTACTGGTGAAGGTGAGGAACACGTGCTGCAGCTGCTTCTCCAGGATCGACGGCGGCTCTTCCGTGGTGGCCT
Organism: Nothophytophthora sp. Chile5; assembly: GCA_001712635.2. Classification (NCBI taxonomy): domain Eukaryota; phylum Oomycota; class Peronosporomycetes; order Peronosporales; family Peronosporaceae; genus Nothophytophthora; species Nothophytophthora sp. Chile5. The sequence continues at coordinate 41,932 of MBAC02005183.1, forward strand.
CACGTTCTTCTGGAAGGAGATGAAGGCGTTGATTCCCACGGTCCGGAGGCGCCTTGATGTCGCCAAAGGCCCCCGAAGACTTGGCGTGTCCGTCTTTGTGACGATCGACGTGGCTGCGTCCTTCGTCGAGCCACTGGATGAACTCTCTCAGCGTCAACAGGTCTGTAGCGCCCGCTCTGTCGATGCGAAGACGATGGAGCAGGCGACGAGCGTCCTGCGCCGTAAACCACAGCGCCATGGGCTCCAGTTGCGGCCAGAGACGCAGGTCGGCGGCCGTATAGTGCAGACTGCACTGCAGCCCCTGCCACGAAGGGGAAGCTGGCGTGGAACCTGTGGAGCCTGAAGCCAATGCACGCGAGCTGATCGCGCCCATGATGCTGCAGAGGAGATTTTGGGAGGTCCCAGAGCTCGGCGATCTTGAACAGACGCGTCGGCTTCGGGCGTCGCCGACTCGAAGAGGAGGGGTATAATTAACGAAGACGCCGCTTCTCGAGGCGGTTGGAAGGCGCAGATGACAGACAGGAGTCCAGGGCTGTTGCATGGCAAGGCAGTTCCCTTGACGCGATCTCCGGTGGAGATCTCGGCACTCAACGGCCTCCGCAGACTGCCGGATCTCCTGCTTCTGGGTCATGACCAAGTCATGCGGCGTCCTCAGTCTGCCAAGACCAGAGCTTCGACTGACGGTGGACGAGCGGTAGTCGGCAGTTCCAGTGTGGTGGCTCTGCGGTCGCTCTGCAGCGCTCGTGGCCGTCGCCCTTCGATCCCAGAGTCCTCACCTGAGCCACTTGGAAGGTGGCTGGAGCTCGCTGAGATCTCGAGGAAGCTGGAGGAGGACGCTCTCGGCCTGGAACGGGAGCTGGAGACCCACGAACGTAAGCGGCACACGCTGGAACTCGGTCGTTCTGGTGGCTCCAGTCCAATGCACTTTCCCCCAGCTGAATCCTGTGAGCTCGGACCCAAACTGCAATGCCTGGAAGAAGTGTTAGGCTCCAGGCGCTTCCGAGCGTACCTCAGCGACCTGTACACCCAACTCGCGAGTTTCCGACAACGTATGGACCTCTACGGTCCTCGCAGTCGCGAGTTCGAACGGCAGTTGTATGGCCTCTCATGTGAACGCAATATACCTAGCGAGCGTCTCCTTTGGCTGCTGAATGAGGTCCAGCGCTGTCTGTCGAAGCCAGAAGCAGTCGACGACGGAAAGACGCCCTCGCCTTCGGAGGAAGCGCCACCTATTGAGCTCTCGGAGTACTCGCTGTTGTTCCAGCACTGCGGCGATCTCCAAAGTCCCGAGTCTTCAGTGGTCGTCGACGACTTCACAGCATTGCTAGGTAGTCTTCCCGTGGAGAGGATGACGCTGGTGCGTCACGTCTTCGAGCAACTCACGGACACTCGACGAGGCGAAGGCTATCGCCCTCCTCCGGACCAAACGAAGGTGCATCGCTTGACCGCTGCTCTCAAACTGCACAGCCGCCACTGCTCAAGGGACGAGTTGCGGACTGCCGAGATGTGGCTCGACCATCTCCAGACCCTCAACACGGACGTCGTCTCGCTTCAGGAGTTCCAACGCTTCCACCTCGCGGTCAGTGACGCCACGGTCTCAGAAGACGCTGAGTTCGTCCTCTTCGTCCAGCGGCTGTGGGGTTTTGAGCCGTCGAGCGTCCAGGCCGTCGGTCGAGGCCACGCGCTCCTCCAGTTGCTGGAGAACCACGCCGCCCGCCACCACTTGCTGGAGCTGACGACACGCAAGAAGGAGCTGCTGGCAAAGATCCCGGGTGCTTTGGCTCGGATCCTCTCGACCACTGCATTGCTGGAGGCCGAACTGCAGCTTCTCCTAGCATTGACAGCTCCCGCAGACTTGAACCGCTATCTGCAAATGGACGACGGCCTCAACGCTCGACTTGGTGGCGCCCTGACGGCTCTACAGGAACTGGAGATGACTGGCCAGCTGCTGACTGCGCTCCCGAGCTTCGTGATGTCGTTGAAAGACCTACAAGTGCTGGATCTCAGTGACAATCGGCTCGAGACGCCTCCGGTGGCGTTAGGGGCCCTGATATCGCTTCGGAGATTGAATTTATCTGACAATCGACTCCGAGACGCCAGTTTCGCTCACACTGAGGCGTGGAGCCAACTGACAGTGTTGGCGGAGCTTCTACTACCTGGAAACAGCCTCACCACACTACCCAGTGCGATCGTGGCCCTCCCAAAGCTGGAGACGCTCGACCTCTCCCGAAACGCGCTCCGTTCCATCCGAGGGGCGGTAGTTAAGCAGTGGGAGGGGCGTGGAGCGCTCGTAACGCTGGATCTTCACGCCAATGAACTCACAGAACTGCCCGAGGGAATTCGGATGCTGAAAGCCACGCTTCGCTGTCTACTCCTGCATGGAAACCGCCTCAGCAGCGTCCCCATTGCTGCGATTGCCGAGCTGGAAGCCTTGGAAACGCTGTCACTCTCTCAAAACCACTTGACCGGCGACTGCTTGGCTTCGTATCTACTACCCAGCCGACAGCGAGCTCTCTTGCTGGCTCACAACCAGCTACGAGTCTTCCCTCGCCTTGCCATCGCCCCCGAAGGAGCCAAGCCGAACCAGAGCGTGAATAGCAGCATTGAGAGCATTGATATGCGTTGCAATCGCCTCCGAATCTTCCCTGAGTGGCCAGCGCTGGTGTTGACTCAATGCCAAGCGCTGCATCTCCAGCAGAACGCGCTACGTGAACTGCCTGATCGTTTCTTCGCGTCGTTCCCAGTGTTAAGAACGTGTGAACTGCAGAACAATCAACTGCGAACGATCCCCGAGGGAATCACTGACTGCAGTCTATTGCAAGTGCTGGACGTACATGGCAACTGTCTGCAGTCCCTACCGAAGGAACTTCCGCGTTTGACGCGGCTTGAAGTGCTTAACGCTGTGGAGAACCAACTGGCAGACGTCCCGGTTGAATGGCACGCCTTCGCGACGCAATGTGGCGACTCGAGAGTCCTTCACACGCTCGCACTTAGGAGGAATCCACTAGGCAACAAGATCCTCAAGGCGGTCGTGGAAGGCAACAGCTTTGAGGGTATGCTCTCTATGTCCACGACCGACGATCAGATCTGTGAGGGAGTCGTGAAGAGGCTCCTTGACGGACTGCGAGACGCCAGTTTACTACTGCGAGAGCCGCCTCATCAGACTTGGGGAGGAAGCGAAGACGAGGAGGAACGCAGTGGGAGACCCAAGTGGCGTGGCGTGGCTCGCGACGTGAACCGCTACCTGGAAGAGCGTCTGCGAGCGATGCAGCGCTCGAAACGCTCGGCGGCTTGTGCGTCGTTGACGGTGGAGGCCAAGAGCTTCGAGAGACTCATCCGGACGCTGCCGTTCACGTGTTCCAAGCAGGAGCTGGCGCTTCTCGTGCGGCGCTTCCTCGCGAAGGAGGAGGACGGAGAGGCACAGGATAAGGTCTCATTGAGGCAACAGATCAATGGCCTTGCATTCCTGCAGGCGATTGAGCGGTTCGGCCGCTTTCGGACGTTGTCGTCACCCCAAAAGCGAGCCATGAATTCGGTCACGAAGCCAGCGGTGGACGCCGTGGGGCCCATTCTCCAGTACCTCACGGTGTTGCACAGACGCAATGAGCAGGCGAAGCAGCAGAACCCAGCGAAGCAGCAGAACCCAGCGAAGTGGGAAGACGAGAGTGGGGGAGGTCAGCAGGCCAAACGGAATCCGCTGGACTCCAGGCTGAAGGTGAAGCTGCGAGTGAAAGCCAAAGCGAGTCCGACCAGCTCCAAGCAGGAGGCAAACGCCCGGAGACGCAAGCCCAAGCCTGAGACGGACCGGCAGCAGCACGAGAAGAGTGCGGGCAAAAGTCGAGCGGACGTGATCTCCGATCGCCAGAGGCAACGCATCCAAGTGCTGCAGCAGCAGCTACTGGACCAGAGACTGTTGCTGTTGGATCACCAGACCAAGGCAGAGTTGGGTAGAAGCGCAGGCGGTGACAAGAGCGATGGTGGCATCCTCCCAGCTGAGCTGGCGTCGGACCAAGACGGTAATCAACGCAGCGAAGCTGACGACGACGTCGCCGGTAATCGAATGATCCTCGTCAGTGTCAAGTGTCTGTCGCCTCAAGAGACGGAGGAGCGGCAGGAGGAAACGTGGTGTCTCTCAAAAGCATCAGCTCGACTGGATTTCCGTCTGAATCCGCAAGACACGGTGTTGCACTTGAAACAGCAGCTGGAGGCGTGCACCCACGTGCCTGTTGATCACCAGATCCTCGTCGCTGGCGCTGCTCATGGGACGCCTGCCGTCCGTCTCCGTAACGCAGCAGCGCTTTGCGAATATGCGAAACAGGGTACCAGATGGTCATTAATATTGCTCATCGGGCAGACTTTGCCTCTGGATTGCGGGACCTCCGCCATCTGATGGAGAGTCAACGGAGCTCGGGCAATCCGATGGCGCCTACCGAGCTGCTTCCAGACCAGCCCAGTTCTCGTAAAATAGACCGTGACTGCGAGGAATCCGATGCAAGGAGTGTTTCTCTTGCTTCTTCATCTTCCTATCGATGTGGTTGCAAGAACCGGCGAGGCCTTGGGAAACAAATGATGAGGATCCTTGGGCCCGTTTGAAGGTACATGTACGTTCGTGTTTCTCTCTCTCTCATTCTTCGGCAGCAGCTGATGCACAGGGCAGTAATGTCTCGTGTGGCGGTAAACGATCAAGGCGAGCAGAGACCCGTCGACAATCAGATATTGCCTTCCTTCACACGAACTGAGGCGGAGGTGCGGTTGACACCTGTCCGACTGGTGAGGCGCATGCTCGGGTTTCACACGTCACAGGGAATGGGTTCGTGGGTGGGTCTGATGTCGCGAAACGCTGTGAAACCCGTTTCGTGTCTACAGCTGAAGCAACGGGAAATGGGCGGGTTGGACGGGTTCGATGGGTTCAACGAGCTCGGTCGACCCGCGACCTGCGCGATTGTCTGACTTCATGCAGCCATATCGGGTTCAAGAGGGAAGCTGGTAGTCGGAGCGTAGAAGAGCTCCATGAAGTGGCCAGATGCGAATATTTGAGCGTTAGGTCTGGTACGAGGCGTTCTCGGCTGGTCGTTCGCGTCTGAACCGTTTGTGGCAGAGTGCGGCCGCACGTGCTCTCCGAAGAGCTACTGCGCAGCTATTAACGCGACCATCTGGGGCGAATAACATCCGCGAGAACTGCAACCAGAACCACGCTGCAGTTTGCACACGGTCCGGCTATTTGTATCATATCCCGAGACCGGCAGTTTGTGGGGCGGGCATACGACAGCGTTGGGCCCCATGTCACACTCGACAGCAGCGATCACTTGCAAAAACGCTCTCTTTCGCGTCCTCAGCCTTGCCTGAGATCATTCCCATCAAGCCAAAGCTCTCTCCCTTTTGGCTACGGAGGCTGCCATTCACTCGATCACCTTCGAGTATTTTTAACCGCCGACCAATACAAGAAGCAAGCGAGCATTGACCGATCGACGACAGCTTGCGTGTCACTGCTCAATCCCCAGCACCGATTGATACCTGCGCTCCCGCCACTCGCTTAAAGTACTCGCAACACGCATCTCCCCTATCGGAATCAATACACGGACACCATGGCGACGCGTACTCGACGCCCGCGAGGCCTCTCGGCCAACCACGTGGACGAGCAAGAGCGCCTGCGGGAGATCATGGCCGACAAGTCCACGCTGTCGTTCGTGCGGCTGTTGGGCAAGGAGAACTGGGTCAAGAAGGAGGAGCGCCCCAACTGCTTCTACTGCGCGCGCAAGTTCCGGCCCTTCTCGCTCAAGCGCCACTGCCACTCGTGCGGCGAAATCGTGTGCTCCAGCTGCTACAGGCGGCGCAAAGTGCGCGTGACCACGACGCTCGAGGTCACCACGCGGCTGTGCTTCGACTGCATCGACAAGGCCATGCTCAGTGCCGCCGCCTGCGTGCCTGTTCTCGAGAACCCGCCAGCCGCCGAGGCCGAGGTCAGTCCCGCCCAACAGGTCGACAGCGAGAGCGAGGCCAATCAGGGCAAGAGGCTCTTCGGCGACAGCATCAAGACCAGCAGCACTGGCACGTCCTTCTGCAGCCGCTTCTCGGAGTTTTCGTGCATCGACAACTGGAGCGACTCGGACGACGACGCAAGCGACGTGAGTAGCTGCGAAGGCGGCAGTCAGCGGGGCAGTCGTCGTACCGCCGCGGCGATTCCAGCGTCGGATTTGATCGAGTTCCTGCCGGAACAAGAGCAGCTCGAGATTTACGAGACGCGGCGGCAGGAAATCCTCGCGCAGTTCGACGTGCTGGATACCGACACTGAACAGGAGTACGAAGCACTGTGCGAACTCGCGAGTCGTGCCCTCGAGTGCTCCGTGGCGGCTGTGGCCTTCATGGACCGCTCTCGTCAGTGGTACAAGGCGCGAAGAGGAATCTCCCAGGCTGAGCTGCCGCGGGAAATCGCTTTCTGCTCGCAGCTGCTGCAGACGCCGCTGCCCACGATCGTCATGGACGCGGCTAAGGACCCTCGCTTCAGTCAGAACCCGCTGGTCACAGGCTCAGCTACCATCCGATTCTACGCTACGACGCCCATCTGCGACCCCAACACGGGCATCGTCATCGGCTCCGTTTTCGTGATGGACCCGAAACCCAAGCAGAAGCTGCCGCTACGCACGATGGAGGTGCTGGCCTACGTGTCTTCAGCGGCTGAAAGGCTGCTGCAAGGCGACAGTCATCGTCGGTCAGAGACTATGAAGCGCAAACGCCACTCCTCGCCCAGTGTGCTGTTGCATCGAGACTCCCTCGCCTATCCGGAGATTCGGGCGGCGTCACTGCAGTCCGTGCCTGAAGAGATCGACGGCGCCGACTTTCTCATTCCAGCACCGAAATCCAACACGTCTTCCTCACGATCGTCCAGCATCGGCAGTCAGAGAGGCAGTCAACGAGGCAGTCAACGAGGCTCAGTCTCTGCCTCCTCGTTACAATCTCCACCACCTTCTCAACGGAGGTACCAGCTTCTGGACCCGAACCTGGAGCTCTCGTCTTCCGCTCGAAGTCGCGCAGCCATCCAGACCCAGCCACAACACAGTGCCACGACGCTAGTGGCCTCGGGACCGAAGGAATTGACCGCCGCCCAAGTGACTGCTGCCACACAACTGCAGAGCCTCGACACCTCGTGCATCGAGCTGTTCCACCGCATCACATCCACGCAGCAGATGCTGGTACAGCAACACGACACGTTATTGGCCACATTGAGTCAGCACTCGTCACGCATCAGCTCCATCGAACAGACCGTGGACCGCATCGAAGGCATCATCCTGGCCTCTCAACGCACGCAGAGCTCGCCCCAGTTGTTTTCTCCCACAGCAGAAGGCCAGTCTGTACGCATGTAGTCTTAGTTTCTCGCTCACCATCGACAGTTCGATATAGTACCCCCAACTATACGATCTCCGACCCGTTCACTCGTTCTCCGAGGTTCTCTGCGCGTCAACTTGTCCCCCATCGGAAGAGGAAGAGCTGACCGGGCCTTACACGTCTGTTCGTCATCCAGTATCACCACCATATAATCGTATCATCACGCAAACCCACCCACTTGCCTCCAACTCGCGCGTCAACATTGCATTCAACCACGGAGAGATGGCTCAAAATCCTACCTCACGTAGCTCTGGAGCAAGCCTCACCCCATCCTGAAACTATTCGAGCTGCGCTTTGCCGCGCACTTCGTCTGTATCATCCCCATCACGCTCTTCTTCCTCATCGTCGTCGCCTTCCTGGCCTTCACTCTGCTCTCCTGTCCCATTCACAGCCGGCACAATACCCACCGCTTCCAGCTCATCGTGGTACTTGGCGATCTCCTTGGCGTAGCGAGCACCGCGTCGCAAATGCCGCAAGCGCAAGCCCAGATTGATGCCCCAGGCGGACTGAGGGAACGGCTCTTCGTCCGGCACGATGAAGCCACCTGCCATGTGCTCGCAGCTTCCGTGCACTCTAGCGTAAGCCTGGAAGGCAGCCAAGAGTACGTCCTTCCAGTACTCTTCAGCGTGTTCCGAGAGCGACTCCTGGTCGTCGTCTACCCGGTTGACGGGTTGCAATCGCTTCTTCCCCTCGATCGTTTGGCCTGATAAAATCCCGGTCATGTGTCGATTGTGACGTCGCAACCAAGCGCCTAATTCAAAGTTCTGGGCCACATCCGGCCAGCGGGGATCCTCCGCAGGCACCACAAATTTGTGTGGCACGTCGGCGTCCTCGCCGTGGATCTCCCGGAAGGCCTCGAGGCTGGGTTGAACGACGTGCAGCATGATGGACTTGGCGGATTTGTAGATCTGCCAGTCGAAGCCCAGTTGCTCGAGCCGTTCGTGGTAGGTCTCCGCCTGCTGCGCGTGTTGTTGGCGACTGCGGATGTTGCGCATCACGTGGCCCAACTTCGTGCCCCAAGACGGACGCGGCCACGTGCTCTCGGCGGGGACGACGAAGTTCGAGGGGACATGGCAATTGCCGTAAATCTTCGTGTAAACCTCCAGTGCAGGCAGTACTCGGTCCACGAAGGCGCCCTCAAAGGCGTTGAACTTGAAGCCCAATGCGTCTAAATCCATCAGGACATCGGCCACGTCGGCGTGGTCACGTCCGCCGCGTCTCATACGCACCACCTGATCGCCCAGCATGTATCCGCGCAAGGCCTTGGGCCAGGATTCGTCGCTTGAAGGCACTTTCCACCATGTAGGCACATCGCAATGGTGGTACTCAGCCTTGTAGTGGCGCAGCGCTGGGATAAACTGTTTGGTCCACTTGCCAAATAGCAAGTCCCATGTGTAGCCAAGCTCCTTGAGTCGCGCTTTGTCGCCCTGCATCTCCTCTTGGAACAGCATATTGTGGTTGATGGCCGCCACAATGTAGCTCAGGTGCATCCCCCAAGCGCGTTCGGGCCACGGCGCTTCGCTGGGCACTACAAACCCCACCGGGATGTCCGTACTGCCTGCATTCCGCCTCGGGTACAGCTCCAAGCAGGGCAGTACCACCTCACGCCAGACGTCGAGAGCCAAGTCTTGCTCGTAGAAGTCCAAGTCTCGGAGGTCTGCCACAGCGCGCGGTTTCAGAATGTGCTGATCAGAGTTGGTGCGGGCCTGCGACGCAAAAAAGCCCAGTCTGTATTCCCAGACGACCTCCGGCCACATGGCGTCGTTTTTGGGCACCGTGAAGTGGTGAGGCACGTTGCAATGCCCAAAGAGTTCGCGGAAGCGGCCGATGCCTGAGAGGAACTGCACTTTCCACTTCCATTCGTCCGAGCTCCAGATGAACCCCATCGCATCCAGCTGCTGTTTGCGCTCGGGGAACAGCCCGTCCCTCACGTCGCGACGCATGATCTGACAGTGCAAACCCAGGTTCACGCCCCAAGCAGCACGCGGCCAGCGGTCGTCCCCCACTGGGACCATGAACTTCTGCCGCACGAACAAGTGGCCGTACAACTGCTTGAACACGTGCAACGCCGGGGTGACCTGCGCTTCCCACACGTAGGTCTTCCAGTCGTCGTACGGGAACCCGATGGTCCGCAGCAACGCGCATTTGAACGGACTACAGCGACCGCGCGTGAATAACCGCAGCTGGACGCCCAGATCCAGGCCCCAGGACTCCCGCGGCCACGGAAAATCCTCAGGCACCACTGCGTCGTCGATATCGCCAGTGCCTGCACTCTCCGGGCCGTCCTGGGGCAACGGGGAGGGTATCACAAAGTCCAGCGGCACCGTGAAGTGGCCTTCCAGTCGGTAGAAGACCTGCAGCGCCGCCAGGAACTGCCGGTCGCGCTTGGATTTGGGCACCACGGGATCCGGGAACCTGTTGGAAGACGGCACCGCCACGTCGTGGTTGCAACGCACGAGCGCGCGGCTGCGAAGAGGCCGCGGCAAGCGCCCGAGCGACAGCAGCAAGCGCTTCATGCTGTGAGCTTGTGTGCACCACTCGGGCAGCGGGATCGGACTTACTGGGGAGTATCGCACTTTAGCGGGAACACGAGGATTTGACAATGACCTGATCGCACTTAACCGAAGCGTGCCTTGCATGGGATTGATGGGAGGAACGGTTTATCTGCGCGGAGCATGACACCCAATCCCTGGCGGTACGAACCTTCAACACCACGTGAACCACGTGCCAAACGGATTCATCCAGTAAATACACTCGAAAAGAAAGTGTAATGCCACTATACCGGAACGATACAAATACTTACCGTCACTAAAACCAGACTGAGGTTTTTCACGCGTTGAAGCCCGCACTCGACGCACGCAAGAACGCAAGCCTCATTCGCGCTCTTGCCCCGCCCCACGCAAGTCAAGTGTCCCCGCCGCTCTCCAGCTCTCCGCCATGCTGCGCCGCGTATCTCGTCCCGTTGCCGTGGCTTTCCGCCCCGCGCGCGCCTTCTCCTCCTCTGCTGTCGTACGTCCTGCGTCGCCGTTCCGGGGGTGAGCCTCCTTGCCCGTAGGCGATAACTGACGAGCCCTCGCTATGCGCTTTGCGTGCCCACAAACAGGAGAAGGTGCCGCTGTTTATTGACGGCAAGTTCGTGCAGTCCAAGACGGACAAGTGGATCGACCTGCGCAACCCGGTACGTCCGTGGTACAATGTGGCTTGGTCGGCGCGTGGGAATGCGTTGTTGCTGCAAGCTTTTGGTGAATTGAAGCTGAGTGCAATGCGGCGATTTGATTGTGTGTGTGGGGAGAGTAGGCGACGAATGAGGTGATCTGTCAGGTGCCGCAAGCCACGCAGGAGGAGGTACGAGGCGACGTGGCGCGTGTCCTCTGGGATCTTGCACAGCATCTGGAGCGCGCTGTTTGACTGACTTGCCGTGATGCTTCAGATGCAACAAGCGACAGCTGCGGCCGCTCGTGCCTACAAGACGTGGAAGGAGGTGGGCGTGCAACATCGCCAGCGCGTGATGCTCAAGCTGCAGCAACTCATCCGCGACCATACGGAGGAGCTAGCACTCTCCATCACGAACGAGCAGGGCAAGACTCTGGCGGACGCCCGCGGCGACGTCTTCCGCGGCCTGGAAGTGGTGGAGCACACTTGTGGCGCCGCGACGCTCATGATGGGGGAGACAGCGGAGAACCTGGCCACGTCGCTGGACACGTACTCGTACAAGCAGCCGCTGGGCGTGTGCGCCGGCATCTGCCCGTTCAACTTCCCGGCCATGATCCCGCTCTGGATGTTCCCCACTGGCACCGTCACGGGAAACACTTATGTGCTCAAGCCCTCGGAGAAGGACCCAGGCGCCACAATGGTACGTTTACGAGACTGCAAGGCATATTTACTGGAAGGAGGGTGTGGTCAAATGACCCGAGAGTGACCAACCGGTTTTTGTTTGTGAATTTCGCAGATCTTGGCCCGGCTGGCTCAAGAAGCGGGACTTCCGGATGGCGTCCTTAACATTATCCACGGTGCTCATGTACGTAATACTCTCCGGGCTTGAACAATGCAACGGAGTCAGGAACCTTTTTTCACGGATGCTAACTCTTTTCTTGTTTTGCTGTTCTTACCACTTTAGGACGCCGTCAATTTCATCTGCGATGCACCTGAGATCAAGGCCATCTCTTTTGTGGGCGGCAACCAAGCTGGAGAGTTCATTCATGCTCGCGGTAGCGCGAATGGCAAGCGTGTGCAGGCCAACCTTGGTGCCAAGAACCACGCCGTAATCATGCCTGATTGCGACAAGGAGCAGGCCATCGGCGCACTCGCTGGGGCGGCCTTCGGTGCCGCGGGCCAGCGATGCATGGCGCTCTCGGTCGTGGTGTTTGTTGGAAAGACCAAGGAATGGGTGCACGACATTGTGGAGAAGGCCAAGGGGATGAAAGTAAACGGCGGTCTCGAGCCCGGCACGGATGTGGGCCCGCTGATCACAGTGGCAGCGAAGGAACGCGCAGAACGACTTATCCAGGAAGGTGTGGACAATGGAGCGGAGCTCCTCCTGGATGGACGCAATGTCAAGGTGGCCAAGTACCCGAACGGTAACTTCGTGGGCCCCACGTTGCTGAACAACGTGAGCGTTGATAACCCGGCGTACGTGGAGGAGATTTTCGCTCCCGTGCTGGCCTGCACGTCTGTGGATACGCTGGAAGAAGCGATCGAGCTCATCAATCGCAACCCGTATGGCAACGGGACGTCGATCTTTACGTCTTCGGGTGCCGCGGCCCGCAAGTTCCAGCACGAGGTCGACGTCGGCCAAGTGGGCATCAACGTGCCGATCCCTGTGCCGCTCCCCATGTTCTCGTTCACCGGCTCGCGCGCGTCGATTCGTGGCGATTTGAACTTTTACGGCAAGGCTGGCATCAACTTCTACACGCAAATCAAGACCGTGACGTCGCTGTGGGACTACAACGAGAAGACGCAGTACAGCGCCGTGATGCCAACGCTGGGCCAGAAGTAAGAACGAGTGAAGCAAGAAGCACACGAGTTCCCTGGAATGCCGTGACTGCTGCGCTGAGCACAGAAGACGGGACAGCGTCAGAGAACTCGAGAGGAAGGAAGACAACAATGAAGTGAGTGCTTTGATGTTGGCGCTCTGTATGCATGCATGTATGTATGTGCATATAGTTCGAGGAGCGGGCCAACGTGAGATGAAGTCGGGCCCGCTCTCCCCGCGAACTTTAGGATTCAGCGCTGGCGATGTGACCCACTGAACATGCTATGCTCCCTTAGCGCCGACGTCCACGCCCACCACCACGTCCACCACCGCGCCCACCACCACGACCGCCACCTCGTCCTTGCCCACCATTGTTGTTGTAGCCCCCGCCTCCGCCGTTGTCTCTGTCGGTTCGTTCCTCGTCGGCCACCGAGAGTTTGGTTTCCTCGAGCTTTCGACCATCCGGCTCGTTGAGTGTACAGCGGTTGGCCTGGTACTGACTGACGAACATCTCGAGCTGGCCCGCGGCGTTGGCGGCGCCGGTCTTGGCGTTTTTGCTGAGCCGCGGACACACATCCCGTGCGATGAGCACCAGGAGTTTGTGGAACTGCGATTTGTAGGTCCGGAGCAGCTCGAAGCCCGCCACTTCCAAGATGGTGAGGATCAGCGAACCAGTCATCAAGTGCGGCGCCTCGTTCACGACCCGCGCGAGCCACGTCCAGCAATCGCCAAGGGCGAGACCTGGAGGCGACGGACTGCCATCCCAGGGCGTCGTTTGACGCACCGCCGCCAGCACCGCAGCGACCATCGTCATGCGTCTTGTGTACTCCGTGATGTGCTCCAGACCGTCCGGGTCCGAACTCTCGCCCACAGCCTTCTGGAAGCCCACGGCCTGCTTATACTCAGCCACTGTTTGCGACGCGTGCTTCTCCGGGTTATCAGGGATGGTGAACACACACGTCTTGTGGAAGTAGCCCAGCATGACGTCCGTCAACTCCGGCGTCTGCACGCAGCACATCTTGATCACGTGCGCGATGGGGTAGCAAGATCTGAGGAGGAAGAACGCGTCCGTCAAGACCATCGATCGGTGTACGAGCCTGATAAGTAGAACGAAAGCAGAGAGCAACGTACTTGTAGTCGGCACGCCCTGCCACCTGCTTCGACAGGTTTGAAGCCACCATGTCCAGCGCAAACTTGAAGAACGACTCGCCTGACGCTTTGGCCATCTGCGCGCAACACAGCAGTGAGCACCATTCCGCTGATGAAGGTACATAGCCCGCCACCTGAAGATGTCATTTACCTGAAGAAGCTGCTGGATTTTAACCACGACGTTCTTAATGGCGGAGGGGGAAGCTGCGATTTGGTTGCATGCGCCAGCCTGTCAAGCACGAGCCAAGAAGATCAGTCGACGGACCTTCACCACGCACCGGATGACGAGACGGCGTACGCACTCCTACCTCTCGCTTGATGCGCATGCGGATGTCCTTCACGGTCCGATCGGGGTTCTCCAGTATCTCCGTGGAGTGGCGATGCAGTTCTTCCAGCCGCTCGACGCGGGCGCGACCGTTTGCGACGTACTGCTTCGCCTGCGCTTCGGATTCCTTCTTGGCCTTCTGCTTGGCGGCCGCTTCGCGAGAGCGCTGCTCTTCCTGCAGCTTCTGCGCCGCCGCACGCTCAGCCGCCTGCGCCTTGGCTTGGGCTTGCGCTTCCTCCACCTCCCGCAGGGCCTTCCGCTGCGCGTCCTCGGCCTCCTGCTTCTCCGTGGCATCTCGCAACATCTACCCAGACTCACAACGAATGAGATCATCTGGTCCGGAGTCAACAGTTCAGTGCGATGGACTGGATGCGGTCACCTCACCTTCTCTCGAGCCTCCTGTTCCCGTTGCGCGGCGGCCTCTTCCCGCTCCCTCGTCGCCTCCTGTCGACGGATCTCGTCATCTCGCGCATTCTGGAACACACGCAGCTCCTCCTCGGCGCGATCCAATGCCGCGCGCTCCTTGGAGCGAAGCTTCCCGCAGCGACAGCAAAGCCAAGAACAACAGTCAATGTGAGCCAACCACGCCGCGTGCAATTCTCATCCTGTGGCCACGCCCACCCACCTGCTGGAGCTTGGAGGTCGTCTGGCGCTCCAGGTCGGAGTGTCGTCGCAGCACCGCGCTAAACGCCGCAGCGTCGGCGTCGGGGCGCGAAGGCGACGCGTCCAGCGAGCGCAATCTGTCCTCGGCGTCCTGCCGCGCGCGCTGCAGCGTCGCACACAGCGCCTGGTAGGCCGCGCTGCCCGTGACCGCCTGCGCGGCCTTACGCTCGCACGCCTGCTCCACCTGGCGCACCAGTTCTTGGCGCGTTTGGGCCGTCAGACGCAGCGCGGCCAGCGAAGAGGACGCCGCATGCACATCCCGCGCAGCAACCGGCGAGTCGACTTCGCCCTCCGCTTCCTCGTCGCTGGAGGACGTGGAGCTGTCGGTGCTGGGCGCGCGAAACCGTCCGCGACGCGGCGACGGATCTTCGCGAGGTTTCACGAGCCAGCGACCGGCAGGACGCGCGTACGACGCGCCGTCCTCGTCGTCCTCGAGCGCCACGCCGAACTTCATGGCCACTTCCGGCCGATACACTTGCTGCTCACATTAGCGGACAGAGGGGTCAGTTAAGTTCGCATGCGGACTTAAGAAAGTCGAAACTGGTGTGGACTACCGAAGATTAACCGCGCAACCCGGTCCCACGTCGGTTCGGACCGCCTCTGTTGGGAGCTCTTGGGGTTCTCCACCATTCATATCGCGCGTTTGGGCGGCCTGGGTGTCGATGGTCGGGGCAAAAGGCACTCGCCTTCTTCCTTTCTTCCGTGACCCAGAACAGCGCAATCAACATGGTAAGGCCTCTCTCTCTCTTGGCTGTAGCTGGCCCGACAGACGCTACGAGGGAGCGCCAGCTCCTTAGGATGGAGAGCAGCAGCCGGTCGGCGAGCGGCGCTTGCTGGGAGCCGCGTGGCGTCAACAGGGACGGGAGGAGACAGCAGCGAGCCGAGACGCTGGCCAATGGCCTTTTGGGTTGAAACCTCAAGAGATCTAGCGGGCCTCCTCCCTCCCAAGCGCCTGCCGAGGGCCAGCTAGCTCTCGCTCTCTCCAGGACGCTGCTGGCGCGTTTGCTCCAGCTCGTAGCGGCTTGAAACGGCGCGTGCATCCGATCGTAGCAGGAACAAACAGGGACTTACTGGTGTGTTGTGGTGGATTGCTGCAGCCTCGTGACCTTCTGCACCCGTCCGCCTCGGAGGAAGCCTCCAAGCACAAGCTGCGCCGTCTGGTACAGACGCCCAACTCGTACTTCATGGACGTCAAGTGCCCGGGCTGCTTCAACATCACGACCGTGTTCAGCCACGCGCAGACCGTCGTGCTGTGCGGCTCGTGCTCGGTGATGCTGTGCCAGCCCACGGGCGGCAAGGCGCGTCTGACCGACGGCTGCCAGTACCGCAAGAAGACCGAATAAGCAGTTTGACGCAGGATTGGCGGCTCTTTCGCTGGCGGGGGCAGCCGCCCCAGCAGCGACTAGACAAGCGACGACGCAGCGCGGAGAAAGAAACCAAGCAACGAACGCAAGTTGGCCTCGCCCTCTCGCCTCGCTCCGCTTGGGGCCTCGACTCGTCTGCGGAGAGAGGAAGCCAGTCGACTCGCTGGTCGACTGGAGGGTTGGCCTGCTGCTTCGAGAGTAGCGGCTAACGTGAATCGAGGGACGTAAGAGTTGCTTATTTTGTGGCGTTTTCCTTCGGTTGGCTCTCGTCTGGCTGCTCGGAGCTGGAGGTGGAGCCGTGCTTCGTGTTTTTCTTTGCTTTTCTTTCTTGTTATCCCTCACTCCGCCCTCCCCGGCTGCTGTCCACTCTGATCTTCAGCAGCGTCGCCCTCTGTGTGTGTCTTCTCCTGCCCTCCGCATATACAAAACGTCTCCGTGCTACACGCGCGCGGCTCGCCGGCGTCCGTCAGCCCTCGCCTGCAGACGCCCAGCCAGCCTCCCATACTCACTTCCTCCCTTCTGCCAGCTCAGCTGGGCGCGGCACTCAGGCGTGGATGGCGGTGCGGTCCTTCTCCGCCACGATCCACAAGCTGTCGTCCTCCAGGTCCAGCCGCTCCGCCAGCGCCATGATGGAGCCGGTCTCCAGCAGATACGACACCAGCTTGTCGTTGGCGTCCACCATCTCGTCCA